>JAKEEE010000199.1:0-161658 GCA_021498325.1 Bactrocera minax
GTGCCAGGGAACATGTGTACCAAGCTTCATCAAGATAGCGCAATTTGAACTCAATTTATATTTTACACAGACAGACGTACACAGTTACCTGAAATTCAGCTCGTCTCGTTACCGTGATCATTTATATATATATATAACTCTATATCAACGTCTATCTCGATTAGTTTTAGGCGTTACAAACAATCGTTTGGTGAATAAAATTGTCATACTCTGTTACAACAGATTGGTGAATCTAGAATTACGAAAACCATTATATGTAGTATGACAGATGAGGTATTCTATACCAAGCTGTCTTATGTCAAAGATTATGCATTCACTTAAATTTGCTAATGTGTTTTATATATTGTCCGATATATGCGGTATAAAGCACAATGGAAGTTTAAAAATCTTCTATTAGGCATATCGAAACTATAAAAATTATTGTTCTGACTTTACCATTTTTAACACATGGGCACAAAATTATTATGAAAACATGCTCTCTAAATTTCGTTAAGATACCTTACTGTTTGACCAATATATACATTAAGTCCCCCATTTCGAAAATCTTTATAATAGTTGTGTGGGCTCTAGGGGAAGTATTTACCCTATTTTATCCATTTTTGACACACTGACACTTTCTTATCAGGAAAATATTCTCTTTAAATTTTAATAAAACACCCCACAGATTGATCGATATTTTCGGTAAAGAGGCAGCCATAAGCACTGAGGTCCACATATTCAGTGTCTTGGATTTGAGAAGCGTTAGTCTGATTTCGACCATTTTCGGGACCCTAAAGGCTTTACTTGTGCTAAGTTTTACTCGAATATCTTCATTGGTGCTTGATTTATATAATGAAAGAGAGAAAATTTTAAAATTGTGTTAAATAGAAAATAGGCGTGGGTGAAGCCAGATTTCACTTAAGGACGCAAATTGAATGTTATGCACCAAATTTGATTGCAATCAATATAGTAGTTGCAGAGATGTGAATTTTTACATACAAATGGGCAGTGCCACACCCAATGTCCAATTTTTACACTGATTTGTAAATAGCCCTTCCGTAACATCTTTACTTAAATATATGACACACACCACACCATATGAGTAGGTAGTAAAAAGACTTGTTCTCATTAAGTTTGATTGATATGTCTTTAGTAGTCTGCCAGATATGTACATGAGACCTATAAGGGGGCGACTTCAGACCTATATTTCAAAAAGGTTTAAACCACAGAGCCCCTCACTAAACCGCGTTTTGTGAGCGGGGAAATAATTCGATTTCGCCCTTCTGCAACAGCAAATTCCTTGGAGGGCCAAGCAGCACGTGTACCAAGTTTCATCAAGATATCTAAAATTCTACTAATATTATTGGGTCTACATTATATTCGTGTGGTTTTTTCTTTTCAAAATTTTAACGTTTATTTAAAAAAAAGCATGTACATGAGTATTATCCAAACTATTTCCCATCTAAGACTATAACAATTTTTGTGGATTCCATTCCAAAAGATTTGCTCAGGCTTGGCAGCCAAGAATGAATCAAGCCAATTTTTGATACCCTGCTCAGATATGAACCGTATTCAAATAAGGGTGTCGGCATCGACCGGAACAAATTGTAGTCAGAAGGGGCCAGGTCTGGGCTATAAGGCGAGTGAAGGAAAATTTCCCACCCGCTGTTTTCCAAATAATGTTTAACCGGTCTTCCTACATGGGGCCGATCTTTGTAATGAAGGAAAATTACTTCCTCGTGTCTAGTCGCAAATTCCGGGGGTTTTTTTGGCAATCGGTCGTGTTAATTTGATGAGTTATTGTCGGCTTTGTAGTTATATTCGGTTTTGTCTTTGATTTGGCTGGTTGGCCAGGTTTCACATATGATTTTTTAGGTTTAGGGTTGTCGTAATGGATCCATTTTTCATCATCATTCACAATCCGATGCAAAACCGGCTCTCGTCTCTTGGCTTGAATTGATATGGCACTCAATTTTCTTGCTTTTCTTGCTTTTTTCTTCCTTGCAATGTATGCCGCTGCTTTTAATTTTATTTTTAGGGATGATGTCGGATACGGGAGAGTTTGATGGCTGACTTCGACTACGTAGTGATAAAATTTGACTACAGTTTTTATACATCATCGGTATGCAACGCCAAACAACATTGTATAACGATTTGTTGTATAATTTGACGTTATAGAATAACTTTACTGCAGTTTACTTTCGCCATAAGCTGTGTTAGTTTGCGAGGGAAAGATAAAAAAGAATACAATTAAAGCCAAGATTTTAATTGTAAATAATCAGAATCACCGAAATCAATGCAGATAAATCTCTAAAATAAATAATACGAAAGTTTACCAATCTGAGCCCAGCGCAGTGAGTGAATCTGAGCCATTGTTGTATAGGTAAATGCCAAAAAGCATAAACTTTCTTAGTGATGCGCGATTTTCTCTGTCACTGCACATCGACTACCGCTACCGGGTTAATGCGTTTCAAAACATAATGCAATTTCAGAAATATTTCATTACAGTACACTTCACTTTGTTCATATGCATTGCAATTAACGTTTTCGAAGTCAGCCGACCTCTTTTCGAAGGAAGTTTTACCACAGAAGTTTGTGTTTACCTCAGAAGTTTCTCTGAGCCAAATTTTCTCTATTAACGACATGGCAATGGTCCGATTTCGCCCATATGCAATAACAACCTCTTCAGAGTGCCCAGGAACATGTGTGTCAAGCTTCATCAAGATATTTTGATATGCATAACTCTAAATGTGTTTCGATTAGCTTAAAGTTTTACAAACAACTGTTAAGTGAACGAAACCATAACGCTAAACACTGGGCAAAATATTGCGGTAGTGTAAAGATGTTTGGTTCAAGTCATGTTTCATAAAATGATGTAATAAAATTCCACTAAATGCTATCGAAATGTAATTCCGATTGGTATTAAGAATTTTGGAAATATGATCTTCTGATGGTTTAGCACTTTTATGATAAAGAATTTATTTTAAGAATTTACTTTTTTATTTTAGAAGGAAGACATGGAAATACCTATAAATTATCAAATAATGCATCAATTTTAAGAAAATACATGTTTCTTCCTTAATTTAAGTTAACATTTCGAATTAAAATGTCATCAGTGCTTAATTTCGACGAGATGCAGAATTGTTTTAAGCATGCTATGGTATATACTATATCAAAATTTAATAATATTTGAACTTTCCATTCATTTTATACCTATATGTCAGTCAATGTGTGAGATATCTTAATTAAATTAATTGAACATGTTTGAATGAGCATAGTATAATTTGATTACATTGAATATTCCAAACATTCTATATTGCCTTGTTGGTATGTTATTATCTCTCTGGTTGCATATCAGTTCGTGGGAGATATACATATATCAATAAAATTAAACGATACCTCTTGTCATAACATGGTTCAATACCAACAAATAGTGATTTGTGTCCTACCTATCTGATATTAAAGATGTGTTGACTGTGAAATACTGAGTTGATCTACTTGAGATTAAAATTATTTACACGAATACACAGTTAAGACTAAATTTGTATAGTTGACAACTTCTAATCATTTTAATTATAGAAGTGTATTGTGCATTATTTGCACAAACATGCTTTTAAAGCCGATTCAAGAACTTGATGATTTAATTATTAGTTAATATTTAATTAATACTATATTTATTTCAATTTGAAGATAAAATCTTTACATGAAATCGCCCTTTCTAATTTCAATCAATACATTTAGAACACTCGTGCAAACAAAATAAAGGCTAATTTGTAGGCTCTGTCTCCTGCTAGCTAATCGTATAACACAACAATTTGAGTTTGCGGAGAAATTTGTTTACGCGAACGTCTACGTCATGTTTTATTTTCCTGAATAAATAAATTGCTCTGTAGACCAACAGGTTCATGCAAATTCTTGGAATATGTCCTCGTCCAAATTTGGGAGAACATCTACCTAAAATTACCACTATTACGTATCTATAATATAGTATATTTGCCGTTCGGCAATAGTAAAACGAAGTTTACATTACGAGAGGATATCGACTACTTAACGCAGGCAATTGAGTCGTAGTAGTCATTTCGTGTACATTATCGATTACTTTCCACTCCTGTTACAGTAGGTAGAAATGTCAAAATCAAAAAACTGCTCAAGAGCATTGCCTACATTATTTTGCGGATTTGGACTTTGAATACATTGAATAACATTAAGGGAAATATGTATATTTAATTTTTTATTTATTTACGACGTTTCTAATTCAATAATGACAACCAAATAAATTTCAAACCAACAATTCAACCAAAGTTGATCTTAAAAAATCAGTGCTCTTTAAACGCTTTGATTTTTCTCGAAGTTCTAACGAACGTCCTTGTTTTCCATTTCTTTATGTTTCATTTTACAATTTTTATCAGAAATTTAGCAATGCTGTGCTATACTTTGCTTCCCCAAATTGTAAATTAAGTGTTGTTATCTGTGTTTGGAAGTACACAGGCTTCGTTAGTCTAAACCAAACTCAAAAACGCGCAAAAGACATACACTAGCAATGAGAAAATACGACATATTTTACAGTTTTACGGAAGACCACTTGTTGGAAATATCGATAAAATAACGGAAATCGTTGAGTCCAACTGCCATGCAAGCACTGCTTCAGTTGCCCAGGAGTTAAACACAGCTCAAAAAGCCGTTTGGAACCAGTTAAATAAGGCTGGATACCCTCATGGTTCGAATTCCATCTGCGAGCCGCTGCTGAATCGCAACAAAATCGACCCATTTCTGAAGCGGCTGGTTACTGGGGAAGAAAAATTGGTCCCTTATGACAACGTCAAGCGAATCCGGTCATGGCGCTGAGATTACTGAAATGCTGCCCAAATCATGATTGACGGTCAGGAAGGTTTTACAATGTGTTTGATGGGATTGGCAGGAAATCATCAATGCTCCTGAACGGTTAAACTCTTTCTTCGGACCTGTATTGTTAACAATTGTACCGTCTGAAGAAAGCAATCGCCCAGAAGCGGGTAGCTTTGGCCAATAGTAGGGAATTGTGCTCCATCAGCACAATGCCAGGCCATACATATCGATAGTGACACACTCGAAGTTCCGGGAGCTTGGTTGGGAGATTTTTATTCTTGCACCTTATAGTCCGGACATGTTGCCAAGTGATTACTACCTGTTCCTGTCTATGGCGAGTGATTATGCTGGAGAAAAATTGACCTCGAGTTTGTGAAAATCGACTCTCCCAGCTTTTTGGCAATGGGCAAGGGGGTTTCTCTGAGATGAAAGTATCAGTATAACAGGTTGTCGAAGAAAACATAATTGACCTAAATCGGATCATTCTAACTATATCAAATAAAACCTTCAATTTAATGCTGTTGTGTTCAGTAAATTTAAATGAATTTGTACGTTCGTCATGAACATCATTACTAGATTCTTGTGCATTAAATGTATTAAGTACTCAAGCTGACTTATGCTGGATATTTTAAAGGATCTGAAAAGTGATTTACTACCTATCAACTTAAGAGAATACAGTATTTATTACAGTTGTAAATATTAGTTAATTTATTTAAAGACATCAAGACAACAAGAGTTATAAAACGCAGTACATAAATATATTATTTTAGTCAATTATTTATTTGGGAACGTTCATAAATAAACCCAAAATTTACTATATATTTTTTTTTTACTAATATTCAACGGATCCAGTAACGTACTAATCAAGTCTATCCAGTTATGTTGTTGTTGTTGTGCTGCTTGTTTTATTGATAGTTTTAGCATTTTGTAGGTGGTCTTTGTTCGGCGTAAATTCCAGAAAATACCGCCTTCCGCCTACTGGTCGACCGTTGTGTTTTCTGACGCTTGTAGTGTAATTCTTTCAGCGTATCGGTCGTATAACAAACTCTAAACTCGCCCTGAAGGGGGCGTATCATTTATGCTGGAAGCCCGAAAATGCTTATTTCACAAAATAATAAAAATGACTCCCAAAAGTTTAGTTGCAAAGTTCTCGTTAGGTTGCTGTACTTTCGATCTCACCCTTACAGTCCCAGTTCCTCTCATGCCGAACATTGCACCAATTTGACAACTGCTATATGTCGACAGTTACTGTAATAGTGTTTATAATATGTATTTTTAGAACTGTTTATACCACTGCACTTGTATGCGGCTTTTTTATTTGCTTCATTAATTCACTAAATTCAGTAGATGTCTTGACTGCAATTTATTTATTTAACATATACAAGCAAAGACTAAAATTATATTTAAATTTAAAATTATAATTCCTAACATCCTTCATTACCATTTTTTATCTGCCATTCAAGCCAGACAAAATCTAATCGACTTTTACAACGCTATATATCTTGCGTATAAAAAAGAAGCACGCCATAAAACCTATCGTTCCAGTAAGTAAAAAGAATAGGAACACCATAATACAAGTATAACCAAAGTACAAGAATATTGACGCACCATCTTTAATGGACAGTTTAGTAAAAAAGTAATGACAACAGTAGCTGAAAAGATATACGGCAGTAAATCCAGATGTTAAAAAAGAT
Organism: Bactrocera minax; assembly: GCA_021498325.1. Lineage (NCBI taxonomy): Eukaryota > Metazoa > Arthropoda > Insecta > Diptera > Tephritidae > Bactrocera > Bactrocera minax. Next base: position 6,519 of record JAKEEE010000199.1, read on the forward strand.
CGCCACCACCAGTGATAATCCTCTGCACAAAGATGAAAATAACATAGCAAAACTGTAGTCTCTGAACATGTTATGACCAATATTAGGAAAACAAGAAATAAAAAACCGAACATATAGTACATTTGGCTAGACCAAATTGAGCTAAGGATAAAAAATAACTGTATAAATATACATCCAAAAGGTAAAACACCTCCCATGATTATTCCCGGAATCGGCTGTGTATAAATCGATTGATCTGGAATCTGCCGTGGAATCTGATTTGTTCGAACCGGATGCTCCAAAGCCTAAAAATAGAAAAAAAATAAACATTTAACTTTAATTTAAATTTAGAAACATTATTGTATTAGTCCTTTCTAATAAATTCAAGCTAAAAACCATAATTGTTCAGAATGTATTAAAAAACTGGAAATATAAGCTTTTTAAATTGGTGTTTTGTAATGCATTTTGTATGGGTTATTTTCATTTAGCTCTTTGAACCAAATAAAACTTGAATTTAGCCGAATAAAATAAACGTATTATTCCGATTCATCGTTAATTTAAAGGTCAATTAAATTAAACAATATTAATCTATTAGGAGAGGATGTTTCTTTGATCTATGTACAATGATTTATAATACATACATATCTATTGCAATATAAGTATCAGCAAGTAGAAGAGTAGAATCGAATCGCCGACTTTACCTAAAAAGGAATTGGACATGGGAAAATGAGACACATTTATTTGACTTCGCAATAAATTAACTTTCAAATCGAATCAGATCATGTTGTAGTTATGTATGTATGTAAAAATTATGCATGTAGTGTAAAAATAGAGATAGTGTAACTTAAAGCAATATGCTCACAATAATTAGACTTACAAAGTTAAGTTACTTAACAAAGTAAGTTTTAACAAATTTAAGTTAAGTTAAGTTTACTTAAGTTAACAAAGTTACTTATAAAGTTAACAGCGATAAACACCGTTAGAAAAGTAGCTAAATTTTACTGATGAAACTACAACTTGTGGATTTAGATGCGAGGATCAAGAAAAAGTGATAATTAGCGATATACATGCATATGAAAAAACACCATCGAAGAATGTTATCTGTATGGGCAATTATAATAAAGATCAACCTAAAATCACAATCCTCCCTCCATAGTTAGAAGTTAGCTTTGAAAACGATGTTTCGTTGTCCCAACTTATAAAAGAAGAATACGGGAATTTTCGCTTTTTGAAAAAAATATTTATTCATTCGTCTACATTAATATTGTCGCCTTCAAAATAGTCTCCATTCAATAATATGCACTTATGCCAGCTCTTCTTCCAATCGTCGAAACACTTCTCGAAGTCGATTTTCGGGACAGCCTTTAGCTCTTTCAGCGATGCGCTTTTGATGTCATCTATACTTGTATATACTTGTGTACACAGCCTATACGGCCTTTCAAGGTCGTCTTTATTTTTGGAAATATTAAAGTCACACGGAACCATGTCTGGCGCATATGGAGATTGGGCCATGGTTACAGTATTGTTTTTGGCCAAGAATTCACGAACAACTAACGAAGTGTGAGCAGAATTGAGCAAAGGTAAGCAAAAATAATGAATTGTTTTTCCACAAATCTGGGCGTTTTTTTCGGATTGCTTTTACGCAAACGGCGTTGAACTTGTAGGTAGTACTCCTTATTGACCGTTTGACTTTGAAGCAAGAATTCTTGACACTATGAATATAAAGTATAAACACACCTCGTAATTCAGACAATTAAGTCAACTAGTTTTATGTGATCGTAGTTGTTTCGCAATTCCAGAAATAAAGTTAATGAATAAGTAAGAAATTTTCTAGAAAATCTACCGCCTGCCTTTCCATTTAGATTTCAAGAAATAAAATGAATGTGTGATTTTAATAGCATAATTCGCTACTGAGAAAGAGTTAGAGTTAGAAATAATAAGAACAACCAAAGTGAAGACAGAAACCCATGAATAAAGTTTTTGCATAAGTCTTTTTTTTAAACTTTTTTTTAGACAGAAATTAGTACATGGTTGGATTTTTTAAAAATCCAAAACTTGGTTATCATAATTACATTTAACTTTTTTATGACGACTTTTGTTGCTTTGAGTTGGAAACAACCTATTCGAAAAAATAAGAATAAAACAAATAGTTATACGAAGATATACATTTAGTGTACAGATGCTCATTTTTTATTGTTTCGGCACATGGAGTGCATAGAATCTATAAGAACACGGCATATAGATAGGGGTACATTTTTCCCAAGTATTTTTTGCTCCTATCCATAATTCTTGCGAATTTCTTGGTTTAGCGTCCTTTACATCTTTTTCCCCATCTATCTCCAGGTGTTCAATTGGATTAAGGTTCGGGGACTACCGGTCAATCCATTATATAAATATTTTTGTTACGCAGGCCTTCATGCTTTATGGACTTCGTTGAATATTTTGCGTTGAATTGCTAATTAGGATCAAGAAAAGTAAGAAAACGTGATTAGGAGTCGTCTAACATATTGTTTTACCTTACCGGTGCCGAAGTGAACAAACTTTGTCTCATCGGTTTATAGAATGTTATGCCAAACTGACACAGGTTCGTTTATAAACTTTCTAGTAAATTCAAATCGCCGTTTTAAGTGCGCACTTCTCAGTAAATGCACTTTTCTTGGACTTTTTACTTTAGGTTAGGAGATATGATGGCCAAATTTAAAATTTTTTAAAAACTCTTAACCATGTACAAATGTTTGTCGAAAAAAAGTTTAAATAAAACACTTTTACAAAAACTTCATTCATGAATTTCTATCTTCACTTTGGTTGTTATTATTATTTCGAACACGTCTGTACATCTTCTTATTATAAATAATTAGTTTTCCAATGACAAAACATGCATTGTAAACTGTGTATACTTATATCTACTTCACAGTGTTTACCAGAGCCAACCTCCCCCTTGTCGATTTTTAATAAAACAAAAAATGGTTTCATCGTTTGATTTGAACTTGAATCGCAGGGAGTTCTGGTTTTATATTAATATAAGCAATAGAGTATTTTATTTGCATACATTAAATATTATACCATTATTAAATGAAGATTCCATTAAAGCTAATAGTCATAAAGTATAGTAATAACTTTTTCAGGTATTTAATATACACAATGATGAAAGAGTGAATAATCTATGAAAGATTAAGAGTTTCAAGTAGCAAAAGTAGTTTCAACTTTGTTTAATGTAGCTAACCTTCTGCTTAATTATTGAAAACTACATAAAAAATATAATATGAAATGGTCGCATTAGAACATATTACACTGTACAACACGTAGCTGGGTATAGCTACAGGAGCTGGGTATAGGAGCAAGGAAAGCAATTTCCTCATTTTTCGAAGATAACCAAAATCGAAATATTTGTCTTAGAATTTCAGTGCTTCAGTTTAAAGTTATTGGACTATAGCTGCCCGTATACTTGCGCTACTGAAGCCAGTAGGATACTTGAAAACGCAGATAACAACCATTTTAACATAATTGTATATGTATATATATATATATATATATATCCATAACATTTTTCATAATTGAGAAGCACTGTTTGCATTTTTTGGCAGAATTACTAAAATTTGCGACAGAAATCGTAAAATGAAACATGGAAATGAAAAATAATAATCATTGAAATTTAAAATCGTTATGTATAGTAAATTTTAATTAATTTGTACGTTAGTCGTGAAAATACCAGTTTCCTGTGCTGTTACACAGTTTCCTGTTCGTTAAATTTAAAAGAATCTGAAAAATTATTTATTAACTACAATTCCTACAATTATAAACATTACTCATCATCATATTAATACATCATGAAAATTTTTAGAACCATTTCACATTAAAAAAGTTTGGAAGTAAATATAATTTGAAAGAATCATAAGGTATTTAAAGACAAAAAAGATCAGTATTGGTAAATTATACCATTAGAAGCGTTCGCAAATAAATAAAAAATAAAACATCTTCTTAAAGCAAAATATAGTATGCATTAAAATCATTAATTATAGTATGTAACTTAAAAAAAAAGTAAAAAAATGGGCGTCATCCACGATTTCCTCTAATTTCAATGGTATATACCATTTTCTGGTATAAGTGACCAAAGTCGGATCTTCCAAAAACATAAGAACTTTATATTTAAAAAAGTTGGAGGCACATATTTTGATTTTGAAAGCTAACTTCAAAAAACGGAGAAATAATTTTTTTTTTTACCTATGACTGAATCCCCGAAAAAAATTGGCCGTAAGTGACTATTGTGATAGCCACAAACATGTCGATTTTGCCGTACAGGGTTATTTGATCTACATATTGTCATTGCTCATAAACATGTTACCGTTATTGTTACAGTGTCACAAACAATTATTCATTAAACGGTTATAATAACAATAAAGTAATTCTATAAACACTATTAACAATTTAATAAAAAGAATTTAAAAGTTATGAAAATGTTACCCTTTTTCGAAATCCCATGTAAGCTCCGACAAATGTTAATGGTACTGATACTCCAAACCATAGGCCAAGCAAAGCAATAAGTGTGCTGAAAGGTACCGCGCCTGAACTACCTTCGTGCCAAAGGACTAAATTCATTACGAAAAAAAGTCCAAACACAATCCTAATAAACAAATAAAATTATACTCTAAAAAAGTCTAATTGGTCGTCTTACCCAGGACATACAACAGAAGTAAGAATTACATTGCTTTTCCATTTAACTCCCCCAAAATTTTTGTAAATGCGCGATGATACATATCCTGCCGGAGTCCCAAGTGAAACAAATAAAACCATCGAGCAAGTCATTAATGCTCCCCGATTTGCTGGAGAAAGAAATCCTAAGCAAGCAAATGCCAATGTAATTAAAGTCATGCAAGTTACTTGCACTCCGGATCCGAGAAAAATCGACAAAAGCATGCCCTTTCTTGGTGGCCTAAATACATCTCCATGCACTAATTTCCAACCAAATTCTTCCTGGGCATCTTCTCCACTATCCATTTGATTATAACGTGCGATATCTTTATGTAATGTTCGTAGCATAATCATTGCTACCATTCCTGATAAAAATAGTACTATAATAAGAGAGTTGAGGATAGAGAACCATTGAATATTTGTGTGTGGCATTGATTCCAATATGTAGTCCCAACGTGATGACCATTTCACTGAATTATCCATATTAAATTGGACGCTATATGTGTAAGAAATTGACAGGTGCTCTCCTCGAATTGGTGAATTGCTTTTTAGGGCAAGCGGATCCGTATTATCACAGTCTATTTTTGAAGGACTTAAGTGATTAATCGAACGAGGTATAACCTTTACAGAAATAATGCGACCCCCATTTCCGTGAAATCCAACCCCTTCTTCAGGTTGTCCGCTATGATACGTAATTCGCAGATCTATATGATTGAAAATGTAATAAAATCCTCGCCTATTATAATTTGGATTAACGAGACATGCTTCATCGCTATCCGGCCGGACAAAACAACCCATGGGGAATCCTGTGCTGCAGTATTGTTTGTCATTGTCTAGCGGATAACACCAAGTAACAGGCATGTTATCAACAATCCAATGATGTTGATAATTTAGACTTATTCCTTTTTTAAGTATCATAATGCGGTGATCACTCTCTGGATGGTCGCCAGTATAGTTTTTTGTGCATACCTGAAAAAAATGTATTAGATGATGAGATTATTTATACGTACCTCCTTAAAAAGTATATTTTTATTATTAATAGTATTATTATTAGTTAATAGTAAGTTCAAATGATACCATACTTAAATAAGAAGAGGTTAAGTGCGGGTGCAACAATTAATATCCCTTAAATTTGTAAGGATCGAAGATGGAGCAATATTTCCAGCTGTTGAAAAAACCTAATATTAAACAAGTAAGGAAGGGCCAAGTTCGGGTATAACCGAACATTTATACTCTCGCAATTTGCAAGCATCGAAGGCGGAGAAATACTCTGAGATTATTAGAAAAGAGATATTAGAGAGATATTAAAAATATTGTAAATTAATTGAAAATTTATTATTCGACGAAACCTTGAATGAATCACAATCATATTTGGTGCTAAATTAACATATGATATGGATCATATACTCACTCAGTTTCATTACTACATTTTGCTTCATGTCCAAAATGTTTGTACTAAGTTCAATCCCAATAACATTGATAACTATATTCATCATATTAGTGGTCCCGGAAGGTTCATACTAATACCATGGGTTTTACTACCGATATTCGAAATATTCGCGCTTAACTTTATTGAGATATGTTCCAAATAAGCGAAATAAAAATATAAGCTCTACAAAAAAGACGAAATTTTGTATATTGAGTATATGAGGAAAAAGTCAACCACAGAGATGGAGATCATCATTATATATGTGTATGGGGTCTAGACCAAGGTGTGGACCAATTTTATACATATGCAGCCATAAACTACATTTTGATGAAACTGAATTTCATTATATACACACATTAACCAAAAGAAAAAGTACAAACTCTAGAATTATTTAAATAATTATATATAGTATATGGAAGCTGGGGTAATTCGTTGATATATTTTACCAATTTCCGACACCAAACTATAAGAACACCAAACGTTAACTTAATTTTGCTAAGGTATCTTACATATTGGCCGATATATATGGTATACAGTCAACCGCATATTTGAAAATCTTTATATAAGGTATATGGGGACTAAGGGAACTATTGACCCGATTTCAGATAATTCTGGCAACAGGGCACTATTATTAGGAAATTTTTTGCTTTAAAATTTTTATTAAGATGCCTCACAGATTAAGCGATATATACTGCATAAAGTCAAAGAGAAGTTTGAATATCCTTATATTAGCTATATAGGAGCTACTCCTACTACATTGGCGTAGGCACCGCTTACGCGATTACAGCCGAATCAACAATAGCGCGATATCCGTTTCTTCTCGCCGTGTGGCGCCAATTGGAAATACCAAGCTAAACCAGGTCGCAGCCCACCTGATCTTTCCAACTGATAGAAGGCCTTCCTCTGCTTCTATCTGGTATTGCATCGAACGCTTCCAAAACTAGAGTGCTTTCATTCAGACAACATGACGTAGCCAACGTAGCGTAGAGGTGGAGTTTGTCGGTCCTCATTTCACGGCTCTTTTCCAAAATTTGAAAGATGGTGAATATCTGGTCAATTGTAGATTTTCCAGGTCTAAAGTCACACTGATAAGTGTGTAAAGTCATACTGATATATAAATAACTGATTGTACCAGTTTGTTGACAGTGGGCTTTAGTCTTTCTCACAATACGCTCTATAGGACCTTATATGCGATATTGAGGGGGCTTATCCCACGGTAATTGGCGGTCTCATTTTCCTGGAATGAGCGGAACACACTTAGATTTCAATCGTTGGCATTTTCTTCGTCCGTCATCTTGTGCAGGGAACCTGGTACACACACCTTGTCAGATCTTAATAGCCGTATTTGATTAGCTCGACCGGTAATCCATCGACCCCCGCTGCTTTGTTGTTTTTTAGGCGGGCAATTGCTATTTTCCCGAACTTCTTCATAGTCGGGAAATGGAATTCTATTCCAACATCTTCGATTAGGTATTAGGTATTAGGGTTTACCATCTCCAGGTGTTCAGTGCCTTTCAACAGTTCGGAGAAGTGTTCCCTCCATAAACTCAGTATACCCTGGACATCGGTGACCAGATCACCTCCTTGGTTCCTACATGGGTATGCTCTGGTCTTGAAACCTTCAGTAAGCCGGTCAGCTTCGCTACTTATGCATCTCGGTCTCTTTATATTTTGGCTGCAAATGCGTCTCGCTTCCCTCTTCAATTCTCGATATTTATCCCTCCTCACTCGTATTGTGGTCGATCATAACGTTGCTCGGTATGTAGTCTGCTTTCTCTCCCCTCCGGCACAGCAATCCTCATCGTACCAGCTGTTCCTTTTACCTTTCCGAAAACTAATAGTTTCGTTTGTAGCGGTGCGTAGGGAGCTTAAAATGCCGTCCCACAGTTGCCTTATACCGATTTGGTAATTAATGCTCTCTGAGAGCAGAAGTGCAAGTCCAATAAAAAGCCGTTCAGCTGTCGAAGCTTCCTTGTGTGTGTTGACTGGTGTGCGTTACTGCACAGAGGGGGTTACGTATCTTTGCTGCTACACAATGGGGGTCCGAGTCGATGTTGGCTCCTCGGAACGTACGCACGCACAATGGAGACATGCCGTCGATCTATATCTGGTGGTGAGCTTTTCGATCCGGAGACTGCCAACCACCATAAAGACACACCATATTTCAGACCCGATATAGGAACTAGGGCAAGTATTAATCCGATTTTATTTATTTTTACCACACGGACAAATTATTACCTGAAAAAAACACCCTCTCAATTTCATTAAAACATTTTATAAATCAACCGATATTTTTGGTAAAATATCCACCATAGGCGGAGATTCACTATAGAGGAACTTAAAAACTTAAAATACGATTTTAAAAAATGTTTAAGGCTTTGAATGCACTATTTGTGTAAAGTTTTATTTCAATATCTTCATCTGTGCTGGATTACTGCAAAGTGAAAAAATAAGAAGGAATTCAAATTGTGTTATACGGGAAGTAGGTGTGGTTGTAGTCGCAGTTGTTTCGCCCATTTTCACACGGTCATATAAAGGTATGAGATTAATATTATGCACCAAATGGGGTTGAAATCGGTGGAGTCGTTCCTGAGGTATGGAATTGCACATAAAAGTGGGCAGTGACAAGACCGTTGCCCAATTTTTACACCGATTCCTATGTAGACCTTCCGTACCATCTTAACTGTAAAGAAGTAAGGAAGGGCTAAGTTCGGGTGTAACAGCACATTTTATACTCTCACAATATGCAAGGCTCAAAGGAGGCGAAATGCTTTCAGGTGCTGGCATAACGTTATATTAAAGAAGTAAGAAATGGCCAAGTTCGGGTGTAACCGAACAATTTATACCCTCGCAATGTGAAAGGATCAGAGGCGTGGAAAAGCTTTCAGTTTTGGCATAACTTTATAATAAAAAATGTTGGTTGGTGGAAGAAAACCGTGAATGGATTACAATCATATTTGGTATCTTATGAACTTATATTACAGGCCCAAGTACTTTCATTGCTATAATTTGTTTCGTATCCGAGGTATTTATATTAAAACCTACCGAATTAACTCAAACGTGATATATGCGATATAAACGCAATCAAAGTGCTTTAATGAATATATTAGATATATGAGGAAAAAGTCTACCAGAGAAAATGAAATCATTGTATTGTATCATTGTACTTAGACCATGGTCTAGACTGATTTCATTCATATTTAGCGCGAAAGCACATTGTGTTTAAGAAAACATATCCACTTAATTTCATTAAAATATTACGCATATTGACTAACATAAATGGTTTAAAGTCAGACGGAAAGTCTGGAATGCGTATATCGGTTATTTTTGGGATAGAGGAAGATCTGCACTAATCGCATTAACTCATTTCATTATTCAAGTACATTAAGAAAAATGTTTTCATGCAATTTTGTAAGGTGAGTAAGGTAAGGTAAGGGTGTAAAGGTAACTCACACAGTGACTCACATATTCGGCATAAAGCCTGCTAGAATAGCGAAAATCATTATATGTAGTATATTGTCTCTGGGATAATTCCTAGACCGATTTCGCACATTTTCGGCAGTAAATTATGGTATATAAGATAATACATGTTCGCTTAATTTTGCTAAGATATCTTACATATTGATCGAGATATGTGGTATAAAGCCTACCCAGTGGTTGAAAATCGGTGTATTAGGTACATAGGGGCTAGGGGAGTGCTTACCCTATTTCATCCATTTTAAACACATGGTTACACTGTTATCAGAAAGAGATACTCTCTGAATTTCAAAGAGATAACTCATATATTGACCGTTATATATGGTATAAAGTCTACAGGAAGGTTGAAAATCCGTATATTAGGTATAGGGGGGCTAGGGGAATTATTTACCAGATTTTTCCCATTTTTGACACAAGAGCGTGTTATTATCATCGAAACATAATCTTAGAATTTCATTTCGATATTTCACAGATTTACCGTTATATATGATACAAAGTCTACCGAAAGGTCCAAAATTCGTATATCTGTTATATGGGAGCTAGGGGTAATATTCATCCAATTGTCACCATTTTTGATACCAGCGTACGAAGTTTGATTTTCATATCTTAATTGATGCGAAAAGGCGAAAGCGAAAGGATCGAATGAAACTCAAAATTGTGTTATATAAGAAATAGTCGTGGTTTTTATCCGATTTCGTCCATTTTCACAGCGTAACATAAGAATACGAATATAAGGTTATATACTAAATTTTTTTGAAATCGGTTAAGGCATTCTTGAGATATGGGATTTCCCCTAAGTGTCCCAATTTGGGAGCGGGACCAACCCTACTTTTAAAAAAGATTCTTCGCACAGATGCCCCGCCCTACCAGGATCCTCTGCACCAAGTAACACGTTTATATCTTAAATTGCTGCTTAGTTATACAAAACTAATATACTCTGCAGCAACATGTTGAGAGGGTATAAAAAAAAGTAATCTGATGTATTTCCTTAGCGAGTCATCGACTTTCCCTGAATTTCAACATAACCGTTTAATGAGGAGTGGGCGTGGTTATAATCCGACCACCATTTCACATTGTAGGAGGTGCTAGAAAATTTGTTTTCAAAAAGTTCGGTTGAGATGGCTGCAGTGTCTCGTGATATATGCACATTACATCTGTTAAGGTCCAGGCCCCTAATAGGTTGTTTTCTCTGAAACCTCAAATTCTCCTGCCTACTGTGATTCCCTGCATCAAATTTCAGTTTTGTACCTTAATTTGTGGATTAGTTATAGCCCTCCAGAATTTTTCGCTTAACGGCATTTTGTGGGTGTGGCTGTTATCCGATTTCGTCTATCTGCAATATCAACCTCATCTACGTGTAAAGATTTTAACAGTAGAGTAGAAGTATTTTTAACTAATTTCGGACATTGTTTGCAGGATACTTAATGAAAGTGTTTTGTGAAGTTATGCTTTCAAGAACAAGTTTTTTTTTCTTTTTGAAAAAAGTGAAATTTTTAAGTAATATTAATAGGAATTCCTGTTTTATTTGGTAGGTGAGCGGAACGTGCACAACGAAGTACATAGAGGAAGAGGTAGTCTATAAGGGACTAGATGAAAACTATTAGAAGATATTATTGCGAAATTACCGAAAATAGCTGTAGGAGCTATCAGTTAAGAGGCAGACTTAAAGTAGTAGCAGAAAATGAATTCTTGAAATGAAAACAAATGGAATCTTAAGCGTAGACAAAGCGTCTTGCCCCCATTGTAAGTCCAGCTAGCTAGCCACCAGCTCTGCTGGATGTCTAAATGTGTGAGATCCGGGGTGTTTTAGCCTTGATCTCGTAAATGGGGACTGTCAAGAAGAAAGTTTTGACATGTTTCTACTTTGTTTGCTTCCACGCAGCGTCTACAACTGGCATCCGGTAAGATTTTTAACCTTACAGCGTGGACACCAATAGGGTTGGAAAAGGCTAATCTTCCTAACAGCGAAAAGTTGACTGATTCTCTTGTGATTTACAAAGGGCAGAAGAATCTTGCGACCGCGCAAATACTGATAGCTTCCCAGCCCTCACCAAGCCCCCGCAAGGGACAGAGATATCCGGTAGTAACCCGCAAGAGGACAGCGTTCCCACTCTAACTCATCAGCTTTTCCCGCGATTATGATATTGCCTGGTAACCACACTAGTCTTATCCAGAAGTAAGTCGATGGCGTTGATAATGAGGTTAGGCATTCGATAGCTAGCCTCACCTTCCCGGTCAGTGAATTCAAGGCCGCTGTACTATCAAAGTAGATAGTCACTTCCGTAAATGAGGCTGTGGTCCGGAGCAGTAGATCTACTGCTACCACAATCGCAGCAACCTCGGCTTGAAATGCGCTACAATAGTAATGAAGCCTGAAATTGGTATTGATGGATAGTTCCCGACGGTAGACTGCGCCATCAACCTTCCCCCAAATCTTTGACCTATGACGACAGAGCTTGGTTGGGCGACTCTAAGGTTTCGGAGAATTGAGGCACATGTTCATTTAGATACCCATCTTCTCTGAGGCCGCACCGTTGACCTTCCGACTACGTTGATGGGTGCTATATGCAGAATGGCCGTAAGAGCTTTGGTTGGTGTGGTCCATATTGTGTGGTGATGTTAATGAGCCCCGGCCATTGAACGCTTTCGATTTATTTTCAGCGAGTAACCTTCACTTTACATGACATTGAGGATTCTGTGTATGGATGTTATTTTATGAAAAACAATTACTACTCGAGAAGGTGAAATTGAGTGGGGCTGCAATCAATCAAGTCATAGATTCATAGAAATAATAATAACCGGTCAATAGAAATAATTATGTATAAAACCCTTTAATTATTTTCTCTTAAAAAACTCTTTGTAATCCAGAAATAAAGTGCCTCCTTCAACAAGTTTATATTTCCTAATTCTAAATTTGTATAAAGCTTCATATATACCATATTCGTAAAAAGCACTGGAGAAATAATAATTTATTTCTAAAACACTCATTACTTTTAATTTAAGTATTTTTATTTTGAATTATGTGACACTACTAAAGAGTTTTACTTTCCCGGCAAAAGTGATCTGTCTTCGACTCGCCAAGCGCTAGAGAATAGCGAGTCGAAAAAACTATACGAACCGTTCAAACAAACTGGCAGCATTTCCAGTGCAATCCGGTGCAATCCTGCGCTGATATGACATCTGACGCATTCGCAATGGTGCTTCTTCCTTCGGTCGAGAAATGCTTCTTTCGGTGTTTGAGTTTCGGACAGCGTCCAAGCCTTAAATTTTCGTAATCATTTCATGTTTCAAACTTTCAAATCACTAAAAAAATTATAAAAATTTTCATTTTTGACTAAGTCGACTCGTCTTATGAAGGCCTTTTTGTCGCTTCAATTCTGCCCCACTTTTTCTAACTTAACCGGCCCTAACAGCGAGGCCGGTCTTAATACTGGCAACTAGGCCACTAGATAAGTTCAATAAGAGTGGTCTTTCCCCGTTAAATCAAATTACCGATTTGGTTAATTCGCAGTAAATAAAAACTACTGGCGTGTTTGATATGACATACATTGGAACTTGTAGTCACACATCCCGCGGAGTCATTCGAAAGAAAATATCTTCATTTCTACTGCGATTTTGTATTGCTTGTTGGCTTTTATTTTATAACCAGGTTTCTTTCAATCACTTATGATTCTCTGTTAAGAAACAAAATATCTTCTTTGTCAATAGTAAATTTTCTGTCATGTTTATATCCCGAAACTCTTAGATTATTGCGGCAGCTCTGTTCTCATCATCAATAACTGGGTCTTTGCACTTGTTCGGAATCTCATGATATGATTTCATAACCGCTTGAAACACCCAACATCGACTGTACTTTCATTATGTACTAATCCCAAAGACCTTTTCACGCGAGTGTACCTACTTCCTAGCAGCTTCCATGTACTACTTTTCATCTGGCAAATCTGATAAGTTCCCACAAATAAAAATTTTGTTCATTGGACCTGAATTATCAATACATGGAATGTTGTTTTAACTTTTGAATATAATCATTGACCCTGATTTTTCTATTGTAATACTTAATTTCAATAAAATATTACATTTTGACCAACCTAAACAATTTAAAGTCAGCTGGAAAGTTAGAAGTCACTATATCGAATATATCGGAGTCGGGAAAAGTTCTGGACAGATTGTATTAACTTTTGGCATTACTCAAGAATACTCAAGAACATGTTCCTACTTTTATGAAGATAATTCACAGGTTGACTGATATGTTCAGTATAAAGTCAGCCATAGGCACTGTGGTCCATATTCGGTTTGGTATCTGACGGACTGAAAATTTATGGTCCGATTGCAACCAACTTTTAGCGCAGTTTTAGTCCGATTACACCCATTTTCATACTGCAATATAAGAATGCCAGAATATTGGTTATGTACCACACTTGGTTGAAATTGGTTACGTAATTGCCGAGATATAGGATTTCACCTAAAGGAGGGCCATCCACGTCCATTGCCCAATGTTTACACCGATTCCTTTGAAGACCCTTCTTAAAATCTTAGGAGTGAAACTAAGTGCTTCTGAAGTATTTACTTAGTGAGTTATCGCACTCTTAGTAGATTTCAACATAACCGTTATAGGGGGAGTGGGCGTGGTTATCATCCGATTTCATCCTTTTTCCCAGTGTATGAGGAGGTGCTACAAAGATTTGTTCTCAGCAGGTTTGGTTGATTTAGCTTAAGTGGTTCTTTAAGACAATTTAAACGACAGATGCCCTTTCATACTTCAATACCCTGTACGAAATTGCTAAGTTATAGAACCCTATAGTTTTTCGATTAACGCAATTTTGTGGGCGTGGAAATAGTACGATTCTGCACATCTATAATACAAACCTTCTTGTTGTGCCGAGAAACACGTGTACGAAGTTTCATCAAGATATATTAAATTTTACTAAGGTAATGCAGTGCATAGCACGTACAGGCGGACAGACGGACAAACAGACATCCTAAATTCAACTACTCTGGTAATCCTGATCATTTAGGTATATATAACGACTACCTCGATTAGGTTTAGGTATTACAAACAACCGTTACATAATTTTTACTACCGAATGACTCGCTTAATTTTGTTAAGAGATCTTCCATTGAAATACACATTCAACCGTAATTTAATATTTTTGGTATATGAGGAAAAAGTCAACCAGAGGGGCGTAAATCATTATGGCCAAGAAAACTTTCTTTTGAGGCGAATTTTGCACCAGCAATATCAGTCGCCATAGACAGGAACAGGTAGTAATCACTAGGTGCCAAGTCCGGACTATAAGGTGGATGCAGACGAAGCTCCCAACCAAGCTCCGGGAGCTTCTGGCGAATCAGAATTAAGAGTTTGGTCGTAGGGCAGCAGCTCATTATATACGAGTATGATTTCCTGCCAATCCCATCAAACACATAGGAAAACCTTCCTGACCGTCAATCACGGCTTGGTCACCTTTTGCGCCGGCTCACCGCGATTCGACCACAACAGCTTTCGCTTGACATTGTCGGAAGTGACCCACTTTGCATCACCAGTAACCAAACGCTTTAGAAATGCATCGATTCCTTTGCGATGCAGCACCGATTCGCAGATGGAAATTCGGGCCATTAGCCTTCTTTTTGTTTCCGGCCTTACTTAAATGGTTAAAAACGGTTTTTTGTGGATTAGTTCCTGGGCAATCGAAATGATAGTTACATAACGGTCGGACTCGATGATTTCCATTATTTTATGGATACTTTCGACGATTGGCTTTCCAGAGCGTAGTGCATCTTTGACATCACAACTACCGAAACGGAATCAACAAAACCAAAATTACGCATGATTGGCTGTTATAGTATCAGGAACATAAACAGTATAAAAATTTCCAGCCGCCTGGCTTGCAGTTTCACTTTTATCGAAGAAAAACTAAAATAAGGCGCATTTTCTCATTTATGGTGTCCATCATTGACATGTGGTAAAACAATACTGAGTCAAGCAGGACTGTCACATTCTGAGAGATTTTTTTGGTATGAAATCTCATCTTTCTAACGCCATATAACTAAAACCATCTATTGGCAAAATGATGGATTTCTTTTGGTTTACCTAATATTTACATAATTAAAACTAGAGAAATTAGGATTAAGCTTTTATATTAAGAACGGTTAAGTCTAAATGAAATAAACTAAAGATGTGGAGTTCTTATATTGACATTATAGAAAGCGTTTCGCTTTTTCAAAGGACGTATCCAAGAGTATACGTTTTACTATTTTTGACACAAGGGAACACTATAATTAGGAAAAGATGCTCTATCTTTCTATCACACTACTATTCTACTACACTATCTTTCTATTTCTCTATCACTTCTTTGAGAAATCTCTCACATTTACCCATATTTTTTGAGAAAAGTCAACCATAACGAAAGGTCTTTTAATACGAGTTCACATCTTGTTTGTACGTTATTCTCCGTGGTAGCCGTTTGGTATCCGTGACACCTGCTCAAAACAACGAGTCCGATTCAGTTAAAATTTTGCCAGTAGCCGTCTACGAGAATGTAGATGCCCAAAGGCGCCATCGGACGGTGAAGATAAGTAATTACTGAACTGCCCACGTATGTTAATAAATATTTACATTATCATATACACACTGATATGGTTTAAAAAATTTTGTTAGCAACATTGAGGTGAATAAAACTATTATACAACCCTATATTCTAATAACCTGGTCGCATAATCAATCAGTCAATCAGTCAGTCAGTCAGTCAGTCAGTCAGAGAGAGTGTCTCTCTTGAACTTAAAAAAGGATTTTTCATTGTGTTTTGCTGCCAGAGATTTTATTGTGCCTGACATTTATTGGGAATACTAATGAAGAAGAAAACTCGTATTTTTAAACTTATTAAACACTTTAATATATTCCCTCTCCTTTTTGTAAATTAAGGCGTTTTCATTTATAAATTTATTTTATTCATAAATTTTTCTTCCCTTTTATTCGTAAATCCATTTCAATGTGCAAAAGTTTTCTTTTTTCTGTCTTCGGATCATGCTGTACAATTAAGAAACATTTGAGAAGAGTTCCGTATACTAGTATAAACTATTACCATGATCATACAAATGTCAATTAAATTTTTTATATATATTTTTTTAGTAAATATAATTAAAAAGGCATACTTACCAATTCACATTTAATTTCCCTTAAGAATTCAATGTTATAAGGACCTGGTCGTATGCGTTCTCCAAAAACGACTTGACCCAAATTTTCAACAGGAGAGTTCTTTTCATTGCCAGTACAAAAATCAAAATGATGATACTCATATGGGATTACGGATTCTTCTGTGTTTAATCGATTAACATATAGAACTATTTCTGACTATAAATAATAAAAGTAGAGATTATTTTGAGTTTACACCAAATTTTTAAATTATATCAAAAAAGTGTAATCAATTACAGTTAAATGCTGTGCCAGATAACAGAAAGTTTTTAATCACAAAGTCAAAAGCAGTGATAAAGAGATGTACAACTCTGCTGTCACCTAAAATTGGGAGAGTAAATCACCTACCCGACTTTGATAGTTGACTGGATCGGGCAGGTTTGACATTTATCAATTAGAAAGACGGCCACATTGGTATCCCAAAAAACATTTCAACAGAGACATTTGTAACCGCCGTGTAAGATCCCAAATAAAAATGTTAAACAATAAAAATAGAAGGAAACGCAAAATTTAAATGTAATTGAAGCAATGGTTTGTGATCTGCAGCTTCGAGGTTATAAAATTGCATTTGAAAATGATACGAACCATGTATTAATTGGCAGTAGACAAGTTTAGCTCACTTCATTTATTATTGAAAGCTTAAAGACACGTTGTTTTAATATACCATAAAATCACAAAAAATATAGTTAAATATTGCTACACATTAATATGTAACAAGTTTTAATCGCAATAAATCGTATGTGTTTTAATTTAAATGCCCAAAAACGAGTATTTTGTATGATCTGCCAACAATGCAAAATATTATAAAAAACGCTAATTTTGAAGCGCTCTCACACTGCAATAAGTTGTGTATATTTTATCACTGGTTTAAAGATTTGCGAAGAGCTCCCCAAAACACAACGCGAAAAGAGAATATGTGTAGAGAAGTGAAAAAAGTTATATAATTAAGTGTTATCCAAAAAAATGGATGTATGGAATATAAAAGAAACACTAAACATGGAAGAACAAGAAAGGTCACAAAAACAAGAAAACAAGGGCTAAGTTGGGGTAAAACCGAGCATTTTATACTTTATATTAAGAAATATTGCAAATTAACTAAAAATTCATTATTCGACTGAAACTTATACTATATATTTTTTAGTTATTCTAGTTAACGTTAGGTCGAATATAACGGTTTAATGTGTGAATTATCTTAATAAAGTTGTTTGCTATTTCATCTTACATACTTTAACTTAATGCCAAAAGTAAATGAAATCAGTCTAAGCTTTCCTAACCTCAATATGTGTGATATTTTATTGGAATTATGTGTTCATGTTATTTCGAACATATTGCGGTCTGATTCCATCCCCTAAGCCCGCTATAACTAATACGTGGTGTGTTCAAGAAATAATGGGAATTTTCGGTTTTTGAAAAACATATTTATTCATTCGTCTACATTAATGTTGTCGCCTTCAAAATAGTCTTCATTCGATATTGTGCACTTATGCGAGTTTTTCTTCCAATCGTCAAAACACTTCTCAAAGTCGATTTTCGAGATAGTCTTTAGCTCTTTCAGCAATGCGCTTTTGATGTCATCTATACTTGTATATACTTGTGTACACAGCCTAAACGGGCTTCAAGTTCGTCTTTATTTTTGGCAATATTAAAAAGTCACACGGAACCATGTCTGGTGCATGTGGAGATTGGGGCATGGAATTGAAATCGTTTTTGGCCAGGAATTCAGGAACAACTAACGAAGTGTGAGCAGAATTGAGCAAAAGTAAGCAAAAATAATGAATTGTTTTTCCACAAATCCGGCCGTTTTTTTGGATTGCCTCACGCAAACGGCGTTGAACTTGTAGGTAGTACTCCTTATTGACCGTTTGACTTTGAGGCAAGAATGCTTGATGCACTATGCCATTAGAGTTGAAGAACACAGTTGAAGAACATTCCATTCTTTTTGGAACACAGCTCGTATTCCATTTCCATTATTTCGTTGACGTAGGTAAGGGTTAGCGAATCCATTGTCCACATTCTGTCAGATGCACAACATATAAAATTTCGTCCTATTGGTTAATTTTATATCGCATATATTGGTATTTGCGCAAGATACCGTATAAAATTAAGAAAAAATAAAATTAAATTAACCGACAGAAGTTCAATTATGCCAATTCGTCTAATAACGAATTTTGAATTCCTATGCAAAAGTTTTTATTACAAAATTTAACAGACACCTGTAAATATTTCTACATCGCTGATTCTTGCAAATTGGGAGACTACATAATGTTCGGCTGCATCCGAGCTTAGCCCTTCCGTATTTGCTATTTATACTACATTATTTATATATATCGGAGAAACACGTCAGAAACATTCAATTTCATAGCCAAGGGCTTCAATAGCCATACTTAAGGGCTTCAAAGGTATCGGTGTAAAAATTGGACCACGCCTGTAGTACCTTTGACCTTTACCGAAAATCCTATATCTCAGGAACTGCTATATAATTTCAACCAAATTTGGTGCGTGACATTATATTTGCACTATTATGGGCGGAATCGGCATCAAAATTTTTAATTCCATGTTATTCTTTCACATTATATAAATATTATATAAATCAATTACCAATGCTAGAAGGCATTGGAGCAAAACTTTACACAAAGAGTGCCTTTAGGGTATGCCATTTCACGTCTAAAAATTGAAATCGGAATACAACTTTTCAACCCCACAGATACCGAATATGAGGACTCAGCCTCTATTACTGCCTTTTTACCGAAAATATCGCTCGATCTGCTAGATATATTATTGAAATTCAGAGTAACTCTTGGACTGATGACATTGATACTCTGATCTATCTGATAACAGTGAGAACAGATATTATATCTGATAACAGTGTTTCCTTCTGCCAAAAATGGATAAAATCGGGTAAATACTTCCCCTAGCTCTATATACCTAATATAAAGATTTTCAAACAATGCCATATATATCGGTCAATATATATATCTCAGAAAATTAAAGGTAAAGGTAAATTGAAGGTATAATATTGGATATGCTATAGTTTAATCCCGAAAATGTGTGAAATCGGTAAACTAATTACACCAGCTCCTATATTCTACATATAATGATTTTTATTATTACTTTATACTTTATGCCGAATATACTCGTATGTATTATATGTATATATATATATGTAAATATATGAATAATTTATGTCGGCTAGTATGTGAATTATCTTCAAAAAATTTCGTGGAAACATATTTTGAAGCATACTTGTGCAACGCCAAAAGTTGCTGCAATCAGTCCAGGCCTTCTCCTTGCCCAAATATACCAGGTATAAGGATTTTCGACTTTCCTTCTGACTTCAATCCGTTCATGTTGTACAATATGTGTTATATTTTAAAGAAATTAAGTGGACATGCTTTCTTAAGTATAATGTGGTTGTATTAAGTGCATTAAGTATTACTTGTATTAAGTATTAAGTATAATGTGTGGGCGGAATATGAATGAAATCGGAATAGGCCTTGGTCTAAACCCCATATCACTAATGCAATGATTTCCGATTCTCTAATAGAGCTTTCCTAATATACCCAATAATATATTTGGCTTAGCCCTTTTGGTTAAATTTATATCACATACATCATTTGTGTTGATTGGGTTGATTTTAATATAAATATTACGGACAAGTATGTAATGAATGTAAATGTAATGAATGTAAATGTAATGAATGTAATGAATTACATTACATTACAAAATGTAATGAATTTAAGTAAGTCTATGTGCTATAATATAAATTAGTAAGATCCAAATATGATAATATGATAACAATGCAATCACAATTTCCTCGAATAATAAATGTTGAATTCTTACGCGGCACTTCTTAATATAAAGTTTTGTCAACTCCTGAAAATATGCCCCCGGCTTACATCCTGCGAGTAGTAATAAAAGTTGCGAGAGTATACAGAGATCACCCCATAACTTGGAGCTTCATTATTTGTTATTTTTAAAATTTTATACAAAATAGTACTAGATCTAAATTTATATTTCTTTTATTATATTACAAAAAAATACAATTTAATAAGTAAAGAAAACTCCATTTGTTTTAAAATCAACCCAAGTGCGGTTTGCCAAGAGATGTCGTAACTCCATTATTATTCCATTGTTAAATCTTCCGAACTTAAGCTGGAAAACTGTTGTCTTTGAGTGTCTTTTTCAGTATATTTCATTCATTTGACTGTAATTCATTTTATTTCACTCAAATATGTACAACTTTGTGCCTCAACAGGTGTATTTGCGGAGAGTTCTTCTGCATTACTTTAATATGAAGAAAACCTCAGCCGCAAACCTCATCGTATTTTGATGGAAGTTTTGGTGAACATGCTCTACCTGAGTGAACGAGCCAAAAATGGTTTGCTCGATTTAAAAGTGGTAGTTTTGGCTTGTTTGAAAAAAGGTTTGAAGATGAGGAACTGGAAGCCTTACTCGATGAAGATTGCTGTCAAACACAAGAAGAGCTCGCAGAATCTTTAGGAGTCACTCAAGCAGCCATTTCAAAGCGTTTAAAAGCAGCCGGATACATTCAAAAGCAAGGAAATTGGTTGCCATATGAATTGAAGTCAAGAGACATTGAGAGACGATTTTGCATGCCAGAAAATCTCCTTGAACGCTACAAAAATAAGTCGTTTTTGCATCGGACTGTCAACAGTGAAGAAAGATGGATCCATACGACAACACTAAAATTAAAAAATCATATGTGAAACCTGGTCCACCAGTCCAATCAACAGCAAAGCTGAATATCCATGACGCCAAGGTAATGCTTTGTATTTGGTGGGATCAGAAATGCGTGCTGTATTATGAGCTCCCAAAACCAGGTAAAACCATTAATGAGGAATGCTACCGACCACAATTAATCAAATGGAAATGACCGTTTGTCGAAAAACGCCCGGATTTTGCGACTAGACACGAGGTAACAAATTTCCATCATGACAACGCTCGGCCTCATGTTTAACTCAAACTATTTGAAAAACAGCGACTGGGAAGTTTTGCCTTATCCGCCCTATGGCCCAGACCTTGACCCTTCGGCCTACCATTTGTTACGGTCGATGCAGAACGGCCCCACTGAAATACGGTTCAGATCAGAACAGGGTATGGGTATCAAAAATTGACTTGATTCATTCCTGGCCATCAAGGCTACACAGTTCTTTTGGGATGGAATCCACAAATTGCCAGAAAGATGGGAAACTGTTATAGCATCAGATGGGCAATACTTTGAATAATACTAATTTACGTTTTTTTCAAACAAACGTTCAAATTAAAAAAGAAGAACGCACGAATAAATATGCGCACGGTTATACAAACTATTTTTCAGTAATATATGTTGTACAGTGATCGTTTCGCTCATGTATTGTGTAAACGAAATGTGTAAGACTAAGATACAAATTTCTGGAACAGCTTTTCTAACAACTTTTAAATCAATTCAATTTACAGCACACTTTTTGGATAAATCTAGAAGTTAAAATGCATCGGGAGGTATTCCAAATTCTCTGAAATTCCTTCCTAAATTT
Source organism: Bactrocera minax (assembly GCA_021498325.1). Lineage (NCBI taxonomy): Eukaryota > Metazoa > Arthropoda > Insecta > Diptera > Tephritidae > Bactrocera > Bactrocera minax. Next base: position 28,816 of record JAKEEE010000199.1, read on the forward strand.
TTTCCCTAAAGTATTTTTCACCTAAAGTAAAGACGTACTGAAACAGAACTGCGACTGATATATTTACATACCATAGAAAAAAATTGAAACCACTTTTATCACAAGGTTATTATTGTGTTTGCTTTTGATTGGGGATCATCGGTCGTTTTCACCTTCTTATTTTAAAATATAGTAAGATAACTACGCGTATTAAGACTCGATGGATATTTTTTCATTTTAATTATTCTATTTGGATTCAACGACTGGGCGTAGTGGAATTTAAACAAAAATATTTATATGCCTGTAACCGCGTCTTCTAGGATATTTTAAATAAAAGAAAAACTGTTGCCTACTGTTGAGTTCAAGCTACAAATGTCACCAGGGATGAGTATGAATGGGTGCTCAATCCGAGGTAGTTTCGGCTACGAGGTCTGACCAGAGACTTAAATCTAGTACAACGGGAACAGGAGCCTTTGGAGTTCACTTTAATCTGCTCATTGCGGTAGGCCCTCGGTTAGTATCGACGTGGCCCTGGTTTAATATCTGAATGCGAGTAGATTTGAATTTGCGTCAGTTCGGTTTGGATTTGCATTGCAGCCGGGTGCCGGACCCATAGTACGACAGAGGTTTTAGATGGGTCTCGAACTGTACCAAGGTGGTTAGTGTGTCCACACTGCCAATTGGTACCAATAACCGTCTTGATCCGCTGCGTTTTTGAGCAGCGTGGAGTTAGGCTGTTAAGACGTTTGTTGATTTTCTTCGCGAATAGATGAGCGAGCGTTTTTTGCCGGGCGCGTTTGCTTAGCGGTAACAGTATTTTGTTAGTGCAATCGGGGTGTACATATTGAAGTGTTGGTAGACGTGCACTTGACCAAGAGATTTGAGCATTCTCTCCATATTTGGGGGCGCGTGGGTAGCGGTAAATTACCTTTGATAAGTAAACGTTTGAGTATATTTTAAGAACACTGTACTTTTACATGGGAAACGCAGTTGTTAGACTTTCGCATAGCTCCAGTGATTTACCGCGTTGTTGGTCGGATCACCAACCAGTGAGTACTATGTTGTTCATCTTACGTTCAGTTGATGAGTGTTTGTATGTTCTGTGTAGGATTGTTCAAAGGGTCTCTGCGCTTCACACAGCTCCATATTGGTCGACTCGCAACCGTTACGGGTACATTGATTCGTTCGGCGGCCGATTGAGAGACCTTTTCCGGGCCTTAGGGTGACGCCGTTGAAAAGGCGGCTGTTCACCCCATAAAGACGAGCGTGAGAAAAGCGGGAGTCGGCGCCGGTACTTTGGAGGGGGCGCGAAGAAAACTGGCTTGTAAGGATGTTGAAAATTAGAGGGGTGTCAGTAGAGGGAACGCTGTCAAGGGGGTGTTGTTGTTGTTGAGGCGACTAGCCATTCCGAGACCGTCAAAAATATTACGGCGGTGGTTAGCTCCTCGGTTTTTGAGGACAAAAACTTTAAAGTCCACACCACGAAGTGGTTCATGGGGCTTGGCTCGAAGTACAACGCGCTCCTAATGACGGCTGTTAACGAGAATGCTCACCTACGTGGCAAAGACGCCCGTAGAGGGGGTTGTGAGAGACACTCCTGTCGAGCAGGTCAATGCAGGCTTCGTTGGCGTCGATGCCTCCCCGTCCGGCACCTGTGCTCGAGGTAATAACACCGGCGTTGCCGAATTCGGTAGACTTGTGCGGTTCTTCCCGAAAGCAAATCTGCTGCAACCTCCTCTAAGGAAGTTATTAACACATTCGCGACGGACATTCGCTTGATGTCGTCATTTAAGTTATCGTTTAACAATTCTTTTAAAATGTCATTTTTCAAATTCATATTACTTTATTCTCGCATACGTTTCTAACATCAGAGATCTTTTACAATACTATACAATATACATATTTAGTTAACAGAAACAAATTACTAGTCGTTAATGTAGTAGCAGCAAAAACTACGGTAAAAAACAAATTACAAAATATAAACTTTTACAGTAATGAAGTAAAAAAAGCGCAATATTCAAATGATCTCTACTATTCATAATGCTGACATGATCGATTCTAATAAAATCGACGGAAATACGCAACTTATCATCAAGATACCGCACTGCATCATTGATTACAATCAATACATGAATGGTGTCGATCTTGCCGATCAATATCTTGCCTATAATCCCATCTTCAGAAATACACTCAAATGGACTAAAAAGGTCTTTTTCTACCTTCTTCACTGCGCCATTTTTAATTCATTCCGTATTTATCAAACACTGAATTCACAATCAAAAATTAGATTTCAAGATTCCATGGTGAGTTTAGCGGAAAGTTGGATAGAACAAAGCCATGATATATCACATTCTAATACCAAAGAAGCAACCAATGAGCCCTCAACTTCTACACGAACGCCTCGTTTTAACTCAACAAAAAGGTTATCAGGAAATATAAAACATCACGAATTGCATGCCATATAAAAAAAGAATATTGAATTATAATGAAATGAAATGAAAATTGAAAATTATTGAAAAATATGTTTATAATTATAATATATAATAAAAATATTTTGAAGTATAATTTCAAACCCTAATTTTTGTGTATAAACAAGTCCTATGCTCCCTTCTTTAAAATTTAATACAGAAATATTAATTACATAGAAAGTTATAGCAATTTTTCTAAGCCTATGCGCGATTGTAGCAATTGACAAAAAACGGTCCCGTACCCACAGTAAGCACGGCCAGCAACGCCCGCCGCGAATGTGTTAAAAAGGTGCTAAGGAGGTAGGACCTTTCTTGGAGGTGAAGCCCATAAAGGGCGGTGGGGTAGTTGTCTGCACTCCCTCTGTATATGAGGGAGAATCTTACGAATAGCGCGAAATTCGTGGTTAGATTGGACGTGTCAACCGGAAGTTGGGTCCTAGGGTTGTGGTTCAGGGGGTTCACACGGAGATCTCCCAAAGGGAATTCACGGAAGAACTATTCGGTTGAACCTTCAGGATTTCAGTTCTGCGAGGTAGAGGTCAGACTTGTGGGTTTTGTGGTTGGCCAGTTATCCCTAGAAGGTGTCCCTTGATGTAAGCACCAATGTTGTCATTAAGGATACGGGCAAATTGATATCCACCCTCTTGGAAACGGGAAGGTGCTACATTAAGTAGTTCTCTTTCCGGATGATAGCGGATAGCCCCGTTGCTGACTGCTTCCGGTGTATGGCTTTTGACTACAAAATGTCTGAGTGTAGAGCAAAATCAGATGCTTCAGGAGTTGTTATCCAGAGGGCCACAAAGCTGTCGGTTGCTGCACCCCATTGTCGTAACTGTGAATTTTACGGCAAGTCAGCTGGGCACCTTATGACGTCAACTTTCTGCCTGACATACTACGGAATGATTGAGCGCGCCCTTACCGGAAAAAGATGGAGGAGATTATTTAGTTAAATTGGTAGGGCTCTTATGCCGTAATGTGTGAGTTGGAGGGTTGTAGGCTTGAGGGTAGATGTGGCATTGCCTTACTCCAGGAGCCCTTTGCCACCACTGGTGATGTTTGGGACCTTCCTAGAGGATTTACGGTGTTTACGGACCTTGCGGCTAATGCCGCAATAGTTGTGAGTGAACCAAACTACGTTGATAGCTGGGTGTGAGTGAGAGAGAGTTCGGTAGAATGTTTGTCGCTGGTTTGTATTACAAATTTAGCGAGCCCCAAGAGTGCTTTCCGTTCCGTTTCCACGACAGTTACGTCTAAGTAACCGGAACGGAACCGGATTTTTATCCGACCAAGGACTGTTAACAATAACAACAACAAACACCAGTGCTTCCTGAGCTATATTTATATTACTAGCTCTTTTTACTTACATTTAGCCTATTTATTCTAGGGTTGGATGCGAATGGCTTATCCTCAACGTGGTTCAGTGAGATATCCCGGAATACGCCTGGATATCAAACCCACAGACTTTTGTTCTAGCCTCGGAAAAAAGTAACTATTTCTCCTGTACTACTACGTGTCGAACTAATTATCTTCCTCGCTCCCTCTCATTGCTTTAGCGTAAATATTACATATATTTTGCTACTCTAACTTTGCTCTTGCTACTCTTTTTTGACTATTTTCGAAAACCATCCGCTACTCTTTGGTACACCCTTTCCTTACTAATAGCTTTCAGCAATTGACAATCCACGTATAAACGGTTAGTCTGGTAGTACTACCATAAACTCTAACCGAATATTTATAAACAAAATAATTAATTGTATTATGTTATTCTTCTTAAATAATGTATCTTAAATACGGTTTTTAACTAATTAATTAAGTTTAAAAAACTTTTTAAAAAAGTTTAAAAGTTTTTTACTTTAATACCAACTGAAAACTCTCAAGTGGCTTTGAGAAAGGAAAAAGTTACTAATTTGTGATGGGCGACCTTGAGTAAAACAACACTCGAATTGCCTACGCCGAAAAGAATAATTCACCGAAAAATAAGAATAAAACGCGTTCGCGTTTCCATTTGTAAAACAATTGACTTTTTATTAGACGAATTTTGATGAATTAGCCTAAAAACTAACCTAACGGCTAAACAAGTCGTATATGGATGGTATATGGTATTTATTTACAAAAGAGGAGAAAGAATATTTACATTTCAAATATCGTTAAATTATTGTAACAGATTAAAATTGTAATAGATAAGGTAAGTATTTTATAGCATAATTAGGACAAATATTTTAAACAGATTAAAACTTTATAATTTAATTAATTAAATATAGTCTATATAAATTATTATTATTAGATCACAAATAATTTGTTTTATGTGAAAATCATGTCGTTCGACGAAACTTCGGCCACCTTGACGAATTAATGATCCTTCAACTTGGATGGGCAGCGCAAGCTTATGAATTTTACGCTTAATTCTGCCTGCCTTGGTTGCCACGTCCGCCATTCGCACCTTACTGTCTTGTCGTTCTATCGTCTTCGTGAACGAGGACGTGATCATCAGGCTGTAAATTGCGTTTGGGTTGCATCAATTTGTTGCGCTCCTGAAGGCCCAATATATATATTTTAAACCAGTGTCGCCAGAACTATTGCTTGAGACAGCATACAAAAGCCGCCATCTCTCGTTGTAAGAAATTGGGTCCATTGACCTTAACGCGTGTGGTAGTGCTCGCAAGAAGCTATTAAAAGATACACTAGGGTGCATTGCTCGAACGATTGTGAACGATGTTTGGCAGACTTCACCGCTGGCACCGACAATTCTTCTTCGGCGGTGAATCTCATCAGTTCTGGATATTGAGTCAGAAACGACTCTTTCAGCTCGTGCAGCGTGCGGTCGACTTTCGATTTGCGCCGCCGAAGTTGGTTGCGCTGTCACTGAATATCTTCTGCGGCATTCCACGGCGTTAATGAACCTTTTTAGGGGGAAAATAAAAGAATTAGTTGATAAATCAGAAACTAATTCTATTTCACAAATCCTTGTTTTACTTCAATATATAGTTGGTGAATTAATTCTTTGCAAAATGTAAAACAGCAGGGAAATTCAGGTTTAAGCTTAGTTTTTATCAACAGAAATAAACATTTTCGGTCTTATTTTTTCATAATACTATAGCGAATGCAACTTAAATCCAAATAAGGCAAATAAGTTTAAAAAATTAAAACATAAACTGATAAAAAACAAACAAATTGTACTTTAACTCAAATATTGCGCTGTCTATTAATTCTTGCAAAACGTTAACACAAGCCGCTAAGGGAGACGAAACAACCTAATCGAGCGGTTTTTGGCGATATGATGTCGCTGTGCAGCGCAAATCATTAGTAATTTATCTTTTGTAAAAGGCTTGTGAAGCGAATTGAGCGAAAATCTCAATTAGTTGGCTTATTTTAACTACAACACAGGAACATTACATAATAAATTTTGGTAATTTTATTATGTAGTCAAATTAAACTAGAACAATTCATAATATAATTAACCGCACTGAAAAATAAAAATGCTTAGAATTGAAGCAGCCAGGTGGCAGGCCGTCGAAGCTGCATAGATGCGACCAAACAAAAATCTCTTTAAATTAACAATAATTAACACAAACAAAATATAATTATAACAAAATAAAAAAAATTTATTCAGTTGGTATACATATTGCAGGGTGAATATGGAAAGACAGTTTGCCGAGACTGTCAAAAAGGATCTAAAAACTCAAAAATACTCTTCGGAAATAGCCGGGAAGAAACATTTGCTTTCTGCACTGAATATTGAAAGGTTTACAAACTTTTCGATTGTCAATGTCAGCAACCCGGCAAAGCATTAGGATGATATTATATTTGGTGACGAAATTAAATTATGATGTACTGCCTTGATGGTTTGGATAGAACCGCACCTTCTTTTTTTTATTGTACGTACACTTATAGGTTAGATAAATATTGTATATTATTTCGCATATTTGTACACACATATATATTTTTTGTTAGGATCTACCAAGTATTGGGCATATATGTACATATAATATACATAATTTAGCACGCACACACACAATAATTCCTTTATTATTGCTGTATATTAAATTCGTTTGTATTTTATTTAGTAAATATTGGTATGTATATTTTTCAATGTATATTATCTCCGTTTCTTTTTAGTCAATTATCACTGCACTCCTTACGAATTAGTATATATGTATTTTAAATAATTTTTTGTTTTCCATTTTTTTTAATAGTTTTATCACTTGTTTTTGCACTTAATTTGTCTCCTTACTTTTCTTATGCGTTATCTTCTTTGTTATATATTTTGCTCAATGCGTTGTTTTTCTGTCACTTGACCGACAACCGAAAATCGAAAATCGAAATTCGAAAACAAAACGCGCACTGGAAATTTTTAACGGAAAATAATGTTTTAACACAAAATTATTATTTTTTAATAAACTATAATATAATCTAGTTGTACACGTAACCAGATATTTACAAACAAAAAAGGGGTAAGTATATTTATCCCTTCGTTTTAGGAATTAGGACAAGTATTTTAAACAGATAAAAACTGTATAATCCAATTAAATATATTTAACAACTAATTATTATTAACAAGTATTTTGTTTTAGGTGAAAATCATGTCCCTTGACGCAAATAACTCTGTCTAAAAATATCTCTGTTTAAAAATTTATTAGACACACACTTTCTCGCAAGCCTTACCATATATTGGAAATGAATTTTATTACATTCAACGAAGACACACATAGGTATAATTTGATAAGACCATAGAGTTGTAGAGAGTACAAAGGAGTTAGAAATAATTTTCCGGAAGGAAGGAATCAACTTGTCATAGGATAGGCTGATTTTATTTGATAATTCCTGTTATGAATATGGATTTTCTACATAATTAAATATTATAACAAAAGTCTTAGAACCCCTTATAATAACTCAAAAATATCATGCGTTCCCCACAAGTTGGTAGAGTTGGTTCAGAAAAAAGTGATAAAACATCTTCAAATACTTGCAAAAGCATTTGTGTTCCTGCTTTGCTTTTTGAATTTTTTCCATATGTGTACATAGTTTAACTTTAGTTTTTTTCAAAACTCCGATTTTATTTTCAGTTTTTTAAATAAAATAAATATTTCTAGCAACAAAAATTTAACATATTTCACTGTCTTTAGATTGTTTTATTTCATATATATGTAAAAATTAAACGTAAATTTTATTTACTTATTTAATTTTTACAAATATTTTGTGGTCTAACAACATATATTTAATGAAATGTAATATTTTTATACTCTCGAAGCATGTTGCCGCAGAATATAATAATATTGTTCACCTAACGGTTGCTTGTAACCTAACTAGAACTAATCGAGATACTGCCCTTTAATAGGTTTAATATACATATATCATAAACCATTTAAATTATATCAACCAAACTCCCTGAGAATGAGTTTTTCTAGCATCTTTTCTACAGTGTTTAAATGGTGCACATTGAATGATAACCACGCCCAACCCCCATACAATGATTATGCAGAAAGTGCGATAATTCACTAAAGAAAAAACCCAGAAGCATTAAATTTTACAGTTAAGATGATACGAAAGGTCTTTATATGAATCGGTGTAAAAATTAAGCAATGGGCTTGGCAACGACCTCTTTTACGCGAAATCCTATATCTCGGTAAAAAATTTATCATTTTCAAGTAAATTCAGTGAATAACATTATCTTATCATCCTTATGTTACAGGTTGAAAATGTGCGATATCAGACTACAACCACGCCCATAAAATACAACCACTCCAAAATTTTTAAGTTCACTCTGATTTTTTCACTTTACGAACTAGCAAGGTCAGTTGTTTTTTGACTAAGTAACGGGCAAGACGTGCGCTGCGAGGACATGTATAGAGGAATGAAAGCAAAATAAATTATTTGATTACGGAAGAATATATTTTATTAAATTTCCAAGGTTTGGTTATTTATTTCATTATATTTATTTATTTTTTTATATTTATTTTTCTATTTTATTAATTTCTTTACAATACTCGAAAATTATATATAATTGTTTCGTTAATTTAAACAGTAATAGTTATAGTGGTAGTAATGGAGTAGTAAAGTTCGCCAATGGAACAACTGGGGACTCTCAACATGCACGAACTCTTCGATCGAACCAAGCACCAATGAAGATAACGGAATAAAAATTAGTACAAACAGTGCCTTCGAGGTACTAAATCATCAGTTACCTAAAAATGTTCGAAATCGGGCTAAGGCTTTTCAAGCCCCAGATACCGAATATGAAAACCTCATAGAGTTTTGGCAACACCTGAAAATATTTCATCGCCTTTGAAAGTATAAAATTTTCGATTGCACTCGAACTTAGCCCTTCCTTACTTGTTACAATGTTATGTTTGCATTTTTAGATGTGTATATTGTTAATTTATTTTGTACGCATGTGGGTGATATAGGCCTACGGGGGAACCAAGCCCCCGAAACTAACTTCGGTAACGAGGCTTTGGAATACCTCAGGGATGGAGTGGAAACTGCAAACTGTCCAAAATTTTAGTAAAAATTCCCTAACATATTTATTTCATAATGGCATCACTTCAAGATGTTATAAGAAATGCGTCTTTTGGGAGCTCTCTCTATCGAATCAAAGAGTTTTGCATAATATTACCTAACGTCGAGTGTGCACTGTCCTAGGTTGAGCAGCAAATCTCGAAATTGCAAAAACTTGCATGAGCATGTATGACGGGTGTTATGGAAGTCATACTGGAACTCACACACATCCACATAGCGATTAAATAAATTGCAAACAAACCGTCTTACATATTACGGGGGATAAATGCATTAGACGAAAAATAATATCGTCACAAATAAAATGGAGGATATTAGTGAGTCACGATATCATCAAATGCACAAATTTTACTAAGAAATTTTAAATTACCCTTGTTAGAAAATCTAAGTGAAAGAACTGTAAGTTAGAACTACCCCTCATTAGTATTATAGTCCAATCATACACAAACGGCACAAAAGCATCACAAGGTATTGCCGCGGGCATGGTGAGTCCACGTACAAAACTGTCCGTGCCAATGGACAATTTCAGGGCCGAGGTCTTTCCCATTAGTCGGTGTGCAAATATCAATGTTCCGCACTCCCGAGGCAATCTCTCATACGAGATTAAATCGCTACTGGTTGGGGAGAGAGGAGACATACACATACATACGCATACTTCGAAAGGAAACTCTCAAAAATATAAATCTAAATCTTCGAATTATGCCACGGTGGACGAACGTAAAATTAATTTTGCATCAATATCAAACACCATTAAAATTAGTGTGATGAACTTCTTTCGTTTGAGAAAATTAGGTTAGAGACAAGATGAAAATAATTTTGTCGAAAACTGTACCCCATTTTCTAATAAGTAAAACACATTTTCTTAAGACTGGGTTCATACGAGAAAACTTTTGTTGCTCATTATCGGAAAAAATTCCTTTTGGTGTTGCTAATTTGCTAATTGCTAATTGCTAATTTTTGTCCTTATTCTCAAATTTCTACTTATACATGTTTGCGAATAACATATAAAAAAAAATAGATGACTCGCTTACAAACTAAGAGTCTTTGCAAAGGAAAACTTCGTGTATGAATTCGGTCTAAGTGGTATGAATTGCGTCGAAAATTTCCTGTGCTTTATAAATTAGGGTTCCAAATGGCCACTGTAGTAGAAAACATATGTGTAGACATGTACTAAGAATCTTCAAGACAAAAACCAGAATTCAAAATACATTCATTACGAATATAACAAGGTTGTACTGAAAAGAAATTAGCGGTTCTAAATTCCAGAATTTAAACCTATGAATAATTTTTATCAATTTTAAAATCAAGTTAAATTTTAATACTGAGATAAAAGTAATTAGTAGCAGAAATTAAAAACAAGTTCTTTCCATAAATCTACATATGGATAATATTCAGCGTAAATTGGAACACATTCAATCGTATGTATCATATTGGGTTGTTCGGAAAGTCATTTCGTTTTTTCCCGCCAGAGGATTTAATTACGTTTTTTCGAAACTAACTTCACACTTAAGCCCCATAACCATTATATGTCATGAGAGCTGATATTGCAAGGCTTGTGTGTGAAAAAGTTCTATTAATTCTACCCAGTAGTTTTTGGTTGGTGCCTTTTTAAATATGGAGAGCAATAAGCAGCATTTTCGTCATATTTTACTTTTTAACTTCAGAAAAGGTAAAAATGCTGTCCAAGCGAGAAAAAAATTGACGGATGTGTATGGAGAAGGCGTGTTAACAGTACGCCAGTGCCAGAACTGGTTTGCAAAATTTCGATCCGGCAATTTTGATGTCGAAGATGCACCACGGTCTGGAAGGCCGGTCGAAGCTGACAAAGATGCGATAAAGGCATTAGTTGATGCAAATCGGCGAATCACCACACGAGAGATCGGTGAGAGGTTAAATTTGTCGAATTCAACTGTTTATGGCCATTTGAAAGGCATGGACTTAACCTCGAAGCTCGATGTGTGGGTGCCCCATGTCCTTACCGAGCGAAATTTGTGTCGTCGTGTTGACGCGTGTGATTCGCTCCTCAAACGTCTAGAAAATGATCCATTTTTGAAGCGGATTATTACTGGGGACGAAAAATGGGTTGTATACAACAATGTTAAACGCAAGAGGTCATGGAGCAGAAAAGATGAACCGGCTCAAAGCGTGTCAAAAGCCAACATTCACCAAAAAAAGGTGATGCTCTCCGTTTGGTGGGATGTCAAAGGAATCGTTTTTTTTTGAGCTTTTGCCGGACAATACAACGATTAATTCAGAAGTCTATTGTCATCAGCTGGACAAATTGAATGATTCACTTAAAGAGAAGAGGCCCGAATTAATCAACAGGAAGGGTGTAGTGTTCCACCAGGATAATGCGAGACCTCACACAAGTTTGGTCACTCGCCAAAAACTTTTACAGCTTGAATGGGACGTACTGCAACATCCACCATATTCTCCAGATCTGGCGCCTTCCGACTACTATTTGTTCCGGTCCCTGGAAAATTTTTTGGATGGCAAAACCTTTACCTCAAATGAAGATGTCAAAAACCACCTGGACGAGTTTTTTGCCAGCAAGGACCAAAACTTTTATGAGAGGGGAATTATGTTACTGCCAGAAAGATGGCAAAAGGTGTTGGACCAGAATGGCCAATATATAATTTAATAAAATATTTATTCATTATACGAAAACTGTCTTTCATGTTCCCCAAAAAAAACGAAATGACTTCACACACAAGTTTGGTCACTCGCCAAAAACTTTTACAGCTTGAATGGGACGTACTGCAACATCCACCATATTCTCCAGATCTGGCGCCTTCCGACTACTATTTGTTCCGGTCCCTGCAAAATTTTTTGGATGGCAAAACCTTTACCTCAAATGAAGATGTCAAAAACCACCTGGACGAGTTTTTTGCCAGCAAGGACCAAAACTTTTATGAGAGGGGAATTATGTTACTGCCAGAAAGATGGCAAAAGGTGTTGGACCAGAATGGCCAATATATAATTTAATAAAATATTTATTCATTACACGAAAACTGTCTTTCATGTTCCCCAAAAAAAACGAAATGACTTTCCGAACAACCCAATAGTTTTCCTATAAACAGCATGTAGATTTTGATCTCATGAAGTTGTGCGACGTAGGAATTTTCATTTCTACTTAAAACATTTAAACCATATTACAGCAACTTTCCTTTTATTCTAAATTCTAATATACACTTCCACGTGAAGATTTTAATCTATAACAAAACAAAATTTGGTTACGAGGAGTTGCAGCTAATAAAGAATTACCTCGGACTTTCAAATGTTTGAAGTACCAGTTGTAACGAAGCAGGTGGAAAAAATTATGTAATAGTGAGGAATGAAACGAGTAGATAGTAAATAAGTATGGTTAACTTTGCACACAAGTGTTAAAAGGATCAGCTACAAGTAAAGTTTAATTTACTTAGATATTAAAATATATTATAAACATCAGCTTTGATATTTATTGAGTAATGAAGTACAAACATCAGTTACGACGGTTGATTCTAATTGCCCCTACAACAACAACGGTTTATTCTAATTTGCTGTGCTTCTTTGAGTGACAATGTAAACTTTTTTCTGCAGTTCAACGAGAAGGCAGTTGTGAACCCGCAGGAAGTCGGATCACACGCTAATTTTGCATTTTTTGACGTCTTCGCGATGTTTCGTACGTGGTCCGTTGTTCGCACGCTTCCGCTGATTCCGCATTTTTGATACTGTTATTGTGCTGATACATATGTTCGCTAGTTCTTGTTGTTGTAGCGATTATCAAACTCTGTTTAGGGGAAAGCGCAAATTAATTGTCATCGAAGTCACCCAACATGAGGTTCAGGTAACGACCTGTTTTAATGAGGTCGGAGCATAGAGAAAGGGGTGATAGGTGGGTTGGTTTAATGAGGTATGCACAGAGGTCGTTTGCATGCCAGGGTAGATTCTGGATAATTAGGAGTTTAGCTAGTATCCAGAATGAAGTAACGCTAGATTCATTCTGCTTTCACGATGCAACTCGGTTCTTGTTCTGCAATGTTCGTCACTCCAAACTTGACTTTCAGTCACATGTCAACCAAAATAATACATTGGAAGAAATTGTAATATTATATAAATAAAAGCATTTGATGATCCCAGAACTATCCACTTCACTCAGACAGAGAAAACCATAAGTAGATAAAATACATACACGAACAAAAATAAAAAAAACAATACAATTAAGTCACACGGGTAATCCTAATGTAAAAACAAAACTCTCGTGGTCGATAGTCATATAACAATAAAGATTATTATTACGGACAAACCAAGACGTAAAATATGAGTGTTCATACACAACACCAAAAAATTCCACATTTATGGAAAATGATAACATTCAGGAAGCCCTCAGGAAGTTCCCCAGGTCCAATAGAGGAACAAATAAATATTTTAATTTGGTCCCAAAACCACGACTACTAATAGTAACCACAGCAATAGAAGGAGTAAGGGACGAATGTCTAACCGACACAGGTTCTATAACTAGCATATTAAGGAACGACAATTTTTAAACAATTTCCGAAAGTCAATTTCGTATTTCGTAGCCTGGGGACAAATCAGAATTTTTCAGGGACAATTTTCCAAAATTTCTTAAGGCAATTAAAAACAAATATAAAATGCAACTATATATAAATAAAATAAATGGATATAAAGACCTCCTCTTTAAAAACGGAGACTTTCTCTCAGCAACTAAAACAGCGAGTCGTGTAATAATAACCACACAGATAAACCCCTATATTCCAAAATATACAGATACCCACAAATACACGAGACCGAATAGATTTCTGATACAACCGGTTCTACAGAATTGACCCAGACTCTATCCGGCCAAGGGCTGTCATTTCGGCGATATAATCCTGTTTGAATCGATAAGTAGCAGATTAATATTGTTATCCTTGGAGCAACACCTATCAGCAGGGTGGTTTGTATCCTCCTGATTCCTGCTGGCATTGAGTCCAACCAGGTACCGGAGGAATTTTTCTGCTGCATTTGCGTCAGAAGGCTTCATCTGAACTCCACCTCGGCCACATAATAAGGAGTGAACTAGTGTTATATGGGCACTTGTTGCCAACGCATTACTGCAACAACCGCCTCTGCGGCAGTGCAAACAACACCTAGAATGCGTACTGCGCCACCACTCCCACTGATGGAACATAGGACCTTAATTGTTCTAGAAGTTCAACTATACAGCAGGATACCTGTCAGATCAGTCCTCTCCGCAACCCTCACCCCGTTTTAGTATTCGTGTGAGAACCACAAGGGAAATAAGGTTCCTCGCACCTTCTATTACGTGTGTCAGGCCGCCTTACGTCGGAACATCACATCAATCGAGGGCAATTCCTGCTCTGTCTGGTATTATTTCCCGAATATATTCGGGCCGGTGCACCACATAAGGGTGGAGTGTGTCATTCGTTGTCCATAGAGCTAGTTAATTTTAGGACCAGGGAAGGCGTATCAACAGTCCAGGTCCAATAAAAAAAAAACGTGTGTAAAAATCGCGAGTGAGATAATGGTGGAGGCCTAGTTTTCATACTGCATAGTACTATGCAATACCGTCTTACGGATGGCGACATCAACCGCAGGGATACTACCCTAGAATTTCAGGGGTAGCTATCCGATTAGGCGATGTCGAGCTTGAAATATTTAATAGGTCCCCCAGTTACATATTCCTCAACAGTAAAAACCGTTTGAAACTAAGCGAACCACGAAACCACGATTTCTCGGATTCAAACTTGTCAAACGATCTTAGGAGGATGGAACTGGCTGGACAGATAGAAATTATGCGCGCATATAATAGCTTAGCATCGCTAACGGTGGCCTGATTAATAGCATAACCTGATCATCTGCTTATAATTATCTCGAACGAAAAACCTTTCGACTTCATTTCAGTGGACAACCACGCTTTGTTAACTTTAACAAATATAACTGGATATAGGATTTCAATTTGAAATTCGACAACTGTTCAACAATTATCATAACCGAAATGAAATGGGTAGAGCATTTGAAGTCGTGCGACATCTACGCTGGTAGGAGCAAGCATTAAACCACAGTCAAATCCCTATCCAATTCGAGGAGACATGATGATGGGGCTAAAATTCAATTCGATGGTTATGACTCCGCGAACCCAAAGAAGTGCGGTAGCGATTTCAGCCGGTAATTTATACTGCATCCTTTGGTGAACAATGCAAAAAAAAAAGGTGTTACCCAACAGCGGCCGTAGAGGCCTGTGCTGCGTTGGCAGCATGAAGCCACATAACTTGTGGTCCACTCCCTATGTGCCTTAAGCTCAGAACCAATTTTAACCCCGAATTCCGGTGATGCTATTCTAAAGCTTTCACAAAATTAGTACGGGGTGATAGAGGAGTTCCACTGAGTAATAATATATAGTTTTTACTACAGCAAACTCATAGCTGGATATATACGGTCAGCGTCAAAAATTAGCATACAGCTAATTCACTTCTAAAACCATTAATATTTTTTTAAAGATGAAAATTTTTATAGATGTTTTTAACTATTGATAACGTTGCAATTTGTTGCTTAATTTAACGCAGTAACCCGTTGAAACAAAAGTAAAATTTACAGAATATTTCAGTTCAAAGGAAAAATACATACAAAAATACTGTAAAAAATTAGCATACAGCAGACATTTTTAAAGCGTTATAAGTACCGTTATTGACGCCGAGGATTGTGATTATAAGTAAACTGCCTACTTAAATTTCTGAAGAAATTTAGTTCGCGATTGTCAGCTGCTGTTCCTGCTGTTGAGCTGAAAGTAAAGTGTTCGAAAGTTGGCTCTAACCTTGCCGTGGGTCTTTTAGCAAGACAACGACCCGAAGCATACAGCTAAAGTTGTCAAAGAATGGCTGTTGTATAACATACCAAAACAGTTAAATTCACCTCCCCTATCCCCGGATCTTAATCCTATTTAGAATTTATGGGATGTTCTAGACTGGAACATTAGAAAAATGCCCAAAACTCCAAAAAATTATTGGGTTGTTCGGAAAGTCATTTCGTTTTTTTTTGGGGAACATGAAAGACAGTTTTCGTATAATGCCTTTCAAATGGCCATAAACAGTTGAATTCGACAAATTTAACCTCTCACCGATCTCTCGTGTGGTGATTCGCCGATTTGCATCAACTAATGCCTTTATCGCATCGACCGGCCTTCCAGACCGTGGTGCATCTTCGACATCAAAATTGCCGGATCGAAATTTTGCAAACCAGTTCTGGCACTGGCGTACTGTTAACACGCCTTCTCCATACACATCCGTCAATTTTTTTCTCGCTTGGACAGCATTTTTACCTTTTCTGAAGTTAAAAAGTAAAATATGACGAAAATGCTGCTTATTGCTCTCCATATTTAAAAAGGCACCAACCAAAAACTACTGGGTAGAATTAATAGAACTTTTTCACACACAAGCCTTGCAATATCAGCTCTCATGACATATAATGGTTATGGGGCTTAAGTGTGAAGTTAGTTTCGAAAAAACGTAATTAAGTCCTCTGGCGGGAAAAAACGAAATGACTTTCCGAACCACCCAATATTTGCGGAACGCCTTGACTGAAGAATGGGCGAAATTTTCAAGTGAGGTTACACAAACCTTCGTTAACTCCATGCAAAAGCGTATGGAAGCCGTTATAAAGTCTAACGGTGGCGCCACAAAATATTAGTTTTAATTTTTCTGACTAAGGTAATATAAAAAGTATACTTATACCGCTTGTATGCTAACTTTTGAATGCACTTCTCGGGTACTTTTTTCTTCGAACTTGAATATTTTGTAAATTCTTAAGTTTTTTTAACAGGATTTTCCATTGAAATAAACTACAAATTATGAGATTATTAAAAGCACCCAAAAAATTGAGTTGTTTTTCTATTAAAAATAGAAATAAACGGTTTTAGAAACATATGCCAGCTGCATGCTGACTTTTGACTCTGACTATATATGCATTTAAAGGCCAAAAACTTCAAAAATAACACATGCTATTGACAATTTTTAACACAATTTACCTAATTTTTTCGCTTACTATATGTGTAATTAAACTATGCACATTGAAATACAAATACATTAATATTTTAGATTTATTGTGCGTTAAAAAAAAAGCTATATGTGTTATGATTATGCTATGATTTATGTGTTCACATTTATGAAAAAAAGGAGTAGTAAAACTACTAATAAAAGGACTAATAAAACTAATAAAAGGAAGTGTATAACTCATCTCACAATTGCGGTCTTTTCTATATGAAATAACCCCGTTCGATTCAACACTGGGGTGCTCTGACTTCTTTCGCGTAGATCTCCTTTCTGCGTTGGCGGCCATCGAAGGCGCATTAAAAATATTACTATTCTTGATTCAAAACTGGGTGCCTTAAGTTCTTATGTTATCAAGAAAAGCGAAATCCTGCAATATTTCGTTTTACAGTAATATCAAATAGAATCCTTTGAGTTGTGTACAACGCATGTAGATATGGCATCACTTCTAATTTGTTTGCATGCATCCCTTTTGTTGTGTAAATAAATCGAATCAAGCAAACCCCTAATATTGAATTAAAGCTATTTTTACAGTATTTATATGAACAATTTAGTGAAGTGTTAAAGAATTTAAAAGTAATATGGGTGTAAAATTCATTATAAATCGAAAAATAGCATACTCAAAATTGTTGGGGAAATGTTAGAATAGCATCCTCCAGTTCGGGGTTAAAATGAGTATAGGCTGATTGAGGTGATGGAGGCGAACACCACAGACAGAACAAGATAGAGTCGACGATAACTTGAAATAATCATCCAGACACCGAAATTCGTAGTTGCCAGTATTTTCGAGTGGCGATATTGTGTCGATCACGAATGCCGGAATAAAACAGAATCGACAATAACTTCTCAGAATCAACTAGACAGCGAAATCAGCGTAGTTGTCCGAATGTTCGAGCACCATTCTTTTGGCAATGATATACTATAAAAGGGCAGCCGGAGTGGCAGCAGTACACAGTTCCAATTAGTGTTGCCGAGTAAAATGCTACGTTAGTTAGATTAGAGACAAAGACAAGTGTATAGCCATTATATGGTGACTTTTATTTAAGAATCTTCTGATCGAACTCAGAGCAGTTCCAACGTGGGCGATTAATCTGGTAAATCCGTTACAATTGGTGTAAGAGGGATTGTCAAATAAAGTCCTACAAGACATTATTAAAAAAATGGTTAAGTTTAATGAACTGAAAATTTAACACCTAAAAGAGGAGCTGCAGTAACATGGTTTGGCAACAAATTGAATAAAATCCAAATTACAATCTCGGCTACGAGAGGCCATGGGAACAGATAACAATAATGTTGACGAATGTTTTTCGAACGGAATTAGAAGAAACGAGAACGATGGTAGAAGAAAGGCTAATTCCCACAACAGCCGGTTCTACGGTACTGGAATTGACCTGGATTTTCACATCCGGCCAAAGTTATTTCGAGTATGCAATGCTGTTTGGATCGGTAAGTAGAAAACTCAATTTGTCTTCAACAGAGCAACTCCTAGCAGCAGAACTGCTCTACATTCTCCTGATCCGTGCTGGTATTGAGTCCAACCCGTGCCCGGAGGAATTTTTCTGCTGCATATGCACTAAAAGGCTACATCCAAACTCCACCTCGGTTAGGTGCAACACATGCAATGGATGGAGCCATCTTAAGACCTGGTCTTAAGATACAGAGGGAATGGGCCAAAAGTTATGTGGCCCCATGCTGCCAACGCACCACAGCGATAAATGCCTTTCGGCAGGGCCAACAGCACCCACTTCGCGCACCGCGCCACCACTCCAGACGAGTGGCCAATGAAATACCTCAACGGTCCCCTGGAGCTCAACTAGGCAGCATGACTCCCATTCTGACCTACCCCTCTTCTTCCCGGTCCAACCATCGTGCGAGAATACAAAGCAACTCCTGATTTTTCGCACCGTCTGTTCCATGTGTCAGGCTGCAATACGTTGGAATATTACATCGATCAAATGCAATTCTTGCTCCGGCTGGTGTCATTTCCCGACGTGTTCCGGCCTGCGCACCACACGTGAGTGGATCGCATCGTACGTTGCCCTTGCTGTAGGAGTCTACCCCCGGAAGAGCATTTAATGGCGACGCCAACACCACAACACGACAACCCCCTCGCGGATACTACATCTGCAACAAACACCATCTACACACCACTCCCTCACTAGCAGGATTAAGACAGCTTTACCGCGACGCACGATAATTTTACAACTTAACTGCAACGGAGTCTCGAGTAAGATCGAGGGGATAGTTGAGGCGCGAAACTAGAGTGACCTTGCGCAACTTCGTTCTGAATACTGTAGCAGGTTAAACTCCTACCTATGCAGAATTGACATAGATAACTTATGTCCTGCATGCAGAGCCCCGCATGTCTCTGACCACTTCTTTGCATGCCCTATGAAACCAAACCATGGTACGATCCCGTCGAAAAAGCTCGTTTCCTGGAACTACCATTAAGTGAATTAGATGGCAGTTAGTTTTCGCGCTTGACCCCAAATAGGGTCTGGGTATTCACTACAACAACAACATAGAAGAAAGAGAAGCGAGTCAATTTGTCTTCACAAATATTCAGAGGTGTCATTACAAATTCTGGCACAACAACCCCAATTGTTCTCGCAGTTGAAACAGTAGGAAACACGCATATCGACGCAGGTGGCACAAATAACAAAGATGTCAAAGTAGATTTCGAAAGAGCAGGATAAAATTAAGGCTGAAGTGGATGAGTTGAAAAATAGTCCGCGAGCTATAAATAAATATTCCAATTATGTCAACCGGCTATACCAAAGTAAAAAACTTCGACGACATAATTCCGTTCGAGGTTTTCTAACTTCAGTTTGAAAAGGGGGCAGCTGCAAATAATTGGAGCGCTGAAGATAAAGTCGCTTTGAATTCTTTGTCTTAAGAGGATCTGCAGCAGAAATCTTACAAACCATTCCAATTGCGAATCGACTAGTTATAAAACGTTGATGGGTGCATTAGAAAGACGGCAGGAAACAGCCAAATCGTCACCAGAAATCCAACGAGTCGCTACAGGAATTTGCTACGGATATTGAAAGGCTAGCTCATTTGGCTCATGCACACAAATCCGTGGAATACATCGAGGACATAAAGATAAATGAGAAAGAGGACATAAAAGTCAGAGATTCGCTAATGGAATACAAAATGAAACTACACGCTACGCCGCGTTAGCATATCAAAATTTGACGTTTGCACAAACCGTCTCGAATGCTTGAATGCTCTAACGCTTGAAACTCCATCACTGCTTAGTAATAGAACATTTAATGTTCCTCACCATGGAGGAATCAGTTATTTGAAACGATGGATAAAATACTGGAGAAATCTCCTGATACGCATAAAACATATGATGGAGTAGTTAAATGCTTTAACTGCCGAAAAAGCGGTCATATTGCGTGCAACCGTAATACTTAATTTACAGGTCCAATAATCCAACTGGACGCTATCGCAAATCTAAGGAAGATCAAGCAACTTTCAATTCAAGCCAATCGGAGATCGGAGGACCAAAGTTACGTCTTCTCTATAGAGCATCGCAAAGATAGTAATCACGAAAATGCTGGTGCGATGTATCGGGTTCCCTGTAATTTTAATCCCTGATTCCCTGTAAATTTACAGACATTGCTCAATCACTGAGACAAAAGAAGACATTGTAGATGTCCGATGTATGACGGTACCATCGACAGAAGACTGGGATCAGAAGGAACTACGATGTCAAGAATATCCCGATTTGAAACTTACACAGCGAGGAGTGGAACTGAACAAACGCCCTACGAGAGAAAAAATAGCTGCAGAAAGTCCAGTCGCAAAAGCATATTGAGCACAGTGAAACAGTTTAAAATTGGTACCTGACTGCTTGCATCGAGTATGGGAAGGTGAAGATGGACAAAGCTCTCAGGCTTTTATGATTATTCCGAGTAAGAATTCCCGAAAAGCGCAACGATC
Organism: Bactrocera minax; assembly: GCA_021498325.1. NCBI lineage: Eukaryota > Metazoa > Arthropoda > Insecta > Diptera > Tephritidae > Bactrocera > Bactrocera minax. Next base: position 49,772 of record JAKEEE010000199.1, read on the forward strand.
TGCACAACTGTCCAGGTGGAGGTCACATGTAAATCAAGAAACCTTGGAGAAATTAAAGCAAAGGTTTTATTGGATTAGTTGTCGACAATCAGTTACGTACTGGTTTGCCAATTGTGCTGAGTGCATTGCAGCTAAACAGTCGAAATCCAGAAGCCTTATCCAGATGAAGCAGTATGATTCGGATGCGCCATTTTAGCAAATTGCCATGGATGTAGCTGGTCCATTTCTCACCAGCAAATAAGGAAACAAATATGTTTTGGCAGTCAAGGACTATTTTAGTAAATGGCCAGAGGTATATCCAATTCCTAATCAAAATGCTGAAAGAGTAACTGACATATTCACCAATAATTGGGTAACGATATATGGTATTCTCATAGAATTACATTCACACCAAGGGAGGAATTTCGAATCGGTGCCAGACATGACAGAAACTAGGTATCCAAAAAACACGTACAACCGCACTGCATCCACAATCCGATGGAATTGTAGAATGATTCAATCGAACTTTAGAAGAGAAAAAAATTTGATGGTGGTAGACAAGTATCAAAAAGATTGGGATATCCATATATTGTTATTGTATTATTATTATACTATTATTTTATATATATAATTATATATGTATGTATTGTATATATTGTATATAAAATATATTGTAAATAATACAATATATATTTACAATATATATATAAAAAAAAAATATATATATATATATTGTAAATAAAATAAATATATGTATTATATTTGTTATTGTATTATTGTATTATATTGTTATTATATTATTCCGGACGCCTTATTGGTCTGCTGTACATGGCACAACGAGGCAGACCCCACCAAGTGTAATTTTTGGTAATAATCTTCCGTTACCGATTGAATTGAAGTTTGGAATTAACCCCAATGGTGGAAGGAATGCTGAGGAAACCAAGTGTCCTAGATGACGAGATGAGAGAAATACTTTCTATCGTGAGACAGCACACGCAAATTTTGAATGATAAAATGAAGCCAAAATAGGACAAGGCAATGAGCAATGAGCGGTTTGTTGCAGGAGATTGGGTGCTGTTATATAACCCACAACGCAAGACAAATGATCTCCTAAATTTAGTTGGATAGGACTATACCAAATTATTAAACTATTCAACGATGTAGCATATCGCATAGTCACCGAAGACTTGTAGTTTTTAATATATTTGATTTAAAGTTTAACAATTTTAAGTACATATCTTTTCGATCTACAATGAATTTTACACCTATACTATACACTTTTCATACATTTCTAAATTATTGTGCATACCCCAGAGGTTCTCCAGATCACGAATATATAAAAATAGATATTATCTATATACATATAAATATATATTAACTATATATATACATATTTGCAGACAAAAAGCCGCCGCAAACTTCTAATTTTAAAGATATTTGCATTTCATACACTAACATTTCACAATTGTTTCTACATATTAATTATTATTTATTGTAAAAATAACTTTAATTCGACATTTTAGTTTTTATTCAGTTTGAATTATTCACACAATAACAAAAGGGCTCCTTGCTAACAAATAATAAGTGCTACCATACTAACAAAAAGAAAAATATAAACAATTAATCTCGGGAACCTCTGTCAGCACATACATATATTAAACAGAAAATCTGGGTTTTTTTTCATTATCTTCTGTAATTTTTTCTATGCTCTTTTCACCAACACGCTACTTGATTTAGAAATTATTGCAACTTAATATATAACATACATTGTAATACATACAACAATAGTAATACATACAATGCATTGAGCTTTTTTATTTTTCATATATAATTACGTACCTTGCACGAGCTAGATGATTCAGATTTAACACAGTAGTTCACAGGTGCTAATCCGGGCAAATAAAAAGACCAAACATGATTTGCGTTCAATAACAGCAAAATATTTAAATATTTCCGAATAATTTCGCAAAATGCCTTCATTACAAGAAGTAATAATAGTTCTAAAATTTTTGAAACTTAACTTTGTAGTAAAATCACTTTATATCCAACCCTAAGCTCAAATGCTGTGGTGGCTATTTAATATAAATGGCATTAACTTGTCGATGTTTCAAAATCAGCGATAAATTTGACATCGAGATTTCAATGTTACCAAGGCTACTGCCTTAATTGTTAATTTTTTAACAAAACTCTTAAAATATAGTGCCACATATCAATACAACAAATCTCTGATTTCCCATATTCTTAGGGTGCAATCAAAAAGTATTAATTAGAGGTCACCCAAATTATTGTACAAATTTATTTCCAATTTCCTAACGTAATCTAATTACGCTTTTAATAATTTTTCGCTTATTTTCATAGTAATTTACTTTTACAACAAAGCATAGGACTTTTACTTTTCACGGAATACTTTCCTCTACAATTCTTCTGTATAATTTTACTTCCGCAGTCTGCAAAATAACCCAATAATCTCGTAAGAGCTAATTAACCTATTACCTATGGGTTACCGGAAATTAAAGCAATTATTATACGGTTGGCTACTTTTGTACCAGATACAGTAAAAGTAACTATTTTGCTCCATTTCGGTGTGATTATCTTACTAGTTCTCTCTCATTGCTTTAGCGAATGCTTCATATAAATTTCAGGTATAATTTTTCAACCAATTTTTTTAGTTAGCCACCTGTTACTGAAACTGGACTGTTTGGACACCTATCGGTTACGGAAAATTGTCACTGGTTGATTGGATACCTATCGCTTGTGGAAAACTGGTTGATCGGTTACATACTGTGGTGAACACAAATGCCAGAACAATACAAAATCGACAATAACTCTCTACTAACTACTAACTACGAGTAACGAAACTCGTAGTTGCCAGAATGTTCGAGTGGCAATGTGTTGGTAACGATCTGCTATATAAGGGCTGCCGGAGTGGCAGCATGCACAGTTCTATTTTTAGTGTTCCCAAGTAAAGTGCACGTGAGTTATAAGTAAGAAATTGCGAATTCGAATAGCGAGTATTATAGTTATTTGTACAGCCATTAAATTGTAGCTTTCATTTAACACTCCAGTGATCTAACTCAGAGCAGAGTTACAACGTAAGCGATTAATCTAGTGAATCCGCTACAGTTGGTGTAAGAAGAGGGATTGTCAAACAAAATTCCATATGACATAATTTAAAAAGAACGATTAAGTTCAGTGAACTGAAGATTGAACAACTAAAAAATAATTGCAAATGGATTGTGAACGGATTACAATCGCATCTGGTATCTTATTAACTTATATTACAGGTCACATACTCACGTACTTTGATTACTATATTTTGCTTCTTGCCCGAGATATTTATCAATCAACCAAATTACCTCAAATGATATATTAACTCAAAACAGCGGCTTAATTATATATATCAATTATATGAGGAAAAGGTTAAACAGAGCAACGGAAATCATTATATTATGAATAAATGGCTCGGTTCACGGTCTAGACCCATATCATTCATATTGAACGCATAACCACATTTTCTTTAAAAAACATAATCACCTAATTTCATTAAAATATTACACATGTTGTCTGATATATAACGTTTGCAGTCAGCTGGAAAGTCGGAAATCACTATAATGGGTATATTTGGTCTAGGGGAATGTCTGCACTAATTGCATTAACTGCATTACTCAACTACACCAAAGAACATGTTTCAACTGTTTGTTATGAAGGTAACTCACACACTGACAGACGTATTCGGCATGAAGGCTGCTAGAATAGCGAAAATCATTTTCAATCGAAATAAATCGTTGAACAATTTCACAGATTTTTGGCACTAAACTATTGTGTATCCAATATTACTTCACTAAATTTTGCTAAGATATCTTATATATTGACCAATATATACCATATAAAGGCAACTGGATATTTGAAGTTCTCGTATTAGATATATGGGAGCTAGAGGTGTTTTGATCCGATTTTATTAATTTTCGGCATAATAACATATTAGTATAGGAAAAGATGCTGACTGTCTTTCATTTATATACCTGACAAATTGCCCGATATATACGATATACATGGTGTAAAGTCCAACGGGAGGTTGAAAATTCTTATACTAGGTATGTGGAGGCTAGGGGAATTTTTTTGCACTTTTTGCGATTTGCCGATATTTTCGGTAAAAGCCAACCATAGGCACTGAGATCCAATATAAGCATCTGGTATAGGGGAACTTGAAAAGTTATGTGCCGATTTTGATCACTTTTACACATTTTAAGCATATCTTGAAGGTACTATTTGTAAAAAGTTTGCAATATTGCAATTAAAAAACATTGCAATATATTAATGGGTGTTTGATTTATGTATTTTAAAGTGAAAGAATCAGATGACATTTAAAATTGTGTTATATTAGAAGTAGGCGTGGTTATTATACGATGTCGCCTATTTTCACAATGTGACATAAGGATGCAAATTCCAATTTGGTTGAAATTGGTGTAGAGGTTCTTGAGATGTGGAAATTCTCATAAAAGTTGGCGATATCACACCCACTATACAATTTATACAGGGATTCCTTCGCATCCCTTCCGTACCAGCTTTATTGTGAGATATAATGTTTCTGGCGCGTTTCTTCAGTGAGTTATCGCCCTTTTAGTAGCTTTCAACACAACACAGGAATCAGATCTTCCACATCGAGTTACAAAGTCGTCGCCAGAAGGCCATTGAGACTCTGCAAGAATGTGCTCCGGAGATTGAGAGATTAGCTCATTTGGCTGATGCAAATAAATCCGTGGAATACATCGAGGACATAAAAGTCAGAGATTCGCTAATGGAAATGAAACTACACGCTACGCCGCGTTAGCATATCAAAATTTGACGTTTGCAGAAACCGTCTCGAATGCTCTAACGCACGAAACGGCTTCTCTGCTTAGTAATCGCACATTTAAAGCTCATCCAGCAGAAATAAAATCGACCATTTGAGTGAATTTATTACTTGAAAAACTGGATAAAATACTGGGGAATTTTAGAACCGAATCACGTAAGAAAAATGATGGCGTGCTTAAATACTTAAAAATGGGACCAAAAACTGAACTCAAGCTATGTTCTGACCTAACTGCAGCGGCTTTTCTCGCAATCCTCGCACACTTTGTCGGACGATGCGGATTTCCTTCAGATGAGCGACAATAGAAAAAACTTTATGAGAGCTCAAAGAGCCGCTGAGAAGGAGCTTATAAAACTTTTCAAGATGTCTTACCTAAAATTATTGAAAAAATATGCACCCCAAGATATCGAATGGCAGCTTTTACCTCGTTTTATCTACATGAGCAAACTTTGGGAACCAAAAAAGTTAAATCGAGGTTCCGATGGTCACACAAGAGTAGCAGATGTACGAACGCAAACCGGCATACTAACATGACAACCCTTTGCAATGTGTTTTCTTCCAAATACCGAAGAACAGATAATACCAAACCGCGGAATCAAGCACCTATTAAATCGAAACCGCTAGTTTGCCCGTTTTACAAACCGTACCTGCAAAAGTAGGCCTAACAAACACAAACACAGCAAAGGAAATTCGGAAAATAGGAATATAGAAACAAATGGTAACAAAGACACGTTTTTAAAAATTTGCCATATTCCTTTAGAAATGGACGTAAAAGATATCCACAGTATGTCTAAACTGTTAGGTTTGCGAGAACCATCTTCAGCGCAAAACGGTAAAAGGAAGACACTTCAGGGAGACAAGCGAATAGCAACATTTCTACGATTAGAGTCCTTTAGTTTGGGGATTTAGATTTTTAGATTAGAGTCCACGAGATAACCTCTGTCACCGATCACACGCCTTAAAGAGGTGCTCAACTTTTAAGAGCATGAAGCTCACTAAACACCAGCTGATCGCTTGAGCTCACGGGCATTGCATGAATTGCTTGGTAAATACCTACGGGACTCTCTAGTGAGTACTCGACCCCATCATTAGCTGTTTCACCGCTTACCTAGACGAACCAATTCATCTAAAGCTCCCACGAGCACCAGGAGCAGACCAATCGACAATCCTACATGCAACAAACTCGCAGCCACTGCTGCCGCCCTATGAACATCAGCATCAACAATAGAGACGCTTAACGGGGTTGAACGCCATGGTAAGTACACTATAACTGCTCTAGCGGATTTTAGTTCGCTTTTGTGGAATGGGATGTTCATATGACTAAAGATGGGTGACCCTGCAGCATCCTCACCACTAAAATCCATCCTCATAACATGCACCGTGATTTCTACTAACAACACACGCAACGCATTCAAAACACAATAAAACTCATCATAGCACCCACTAACCGCAATTACAACACACTATACAACCCACGGATATTCACCACCTAGCAGACCTCAAAAGGATCAACCCGATGGGAAAACATGGCTTTCGAGATCCGTCTGTAAAATCATGTTTCAATAAAAATTTTGTGAAAAAAGAAAAGAAAAGATCTCTTACGTTTTGTAATATTTTTAATTTATCCGAAATTTTTCAGTACGAGTGAGTGGGTATTTAGGAACAATAATTGTGTCCGATCGGAACGCTCAAACCTAAGTGGAGGCAGTATTTCAAAAATTCCACTTATCTTCTTGATAAGAACTTTCTAGAGATGTGAGGTGAGAACGTTGCCCGAGTTAACAAATTGGTTTTAACATGAGTAATAGAAACTCCTTTTCCAGAGCATTTGTGTCTCTGCTTTGTTGATTCTAATTTCTGACTGGCTACATTTCATAATCTTATTCCTATATATAATACCGGGAATGTTTGCTTACTTGTTAATGAGACAGTTTTGGGCATTTATGTGTTTATTGCATTTTGTCTTTTGCATTTATATATGGGTGTTTTTACATGTATTGTTTGTTTAAGTTCTCTTAGTACATGTTGTTTTAATTTGTTATGTTTATTTAGGTTACTTTCAGTGTGTGAATACGAAGAGGAGCACATTCGTTAACTCTCCTCGTTCTTAGAATGGAGCTTCCTTGTTACTTTGTTGCTAGTTGTTATTGTTGTAGACGGTTCATTTCGATTGCGAATAGTTCATCAATTTCAAAAGCATGTTCATAATCTGGCACCATGAGTCCATTCTCCAGGATTTGAATTGGAACATTATTCTCGTGGATAGGATTGTTTCATATGTGCTGATTGGTCCTTTAATACTTTTTAGTGTAATTATTAGAGGATTTTGATTTACAAATAAAGTTACTGAAACAATTCTCACATCTTCTCTCACGTATATGGTTTGATAATCATTATATTTTGCAATAATAACTTAATTTTTCATGTTTTTTTGCTAAATGGTGTACATTGGAGTACAATAGTCTACATTTTATCAGCAAGTATTGGATATTTGTATTTTGTTATAATTTATTATTTATTAAATATGAATATCGTCATATTCCATTATATTACTTAGTGGATGATCCAGCTGTTCATGATTTATTTACTCATTCACATCTTTCCAATTTAGTGTGCCAGAATAAAAAGGATTATTTTTCGTAGAAGTAATAGTGTTTGTTATTATTTGGAGTGCATTATACATTTCTGACATGATTATATTCTTACTTATTGCTTCGGAATCAAGTATTCTTTCAAGCTGCGAATTAATGATCTTTTGGTTGTTATTATTTTCTATAAGCTCTATAAGACTTCAATAAGATCGTCATGGTCTGTTGTACCAGTTATAAATTTTAGTGCAAAAAATAAAAGAAAGTTGAGTGATCTTTTGAGGTATTGGGTTGTAAGTTAAGTAAGTAAGTAAGTAAGTTAAGTAAGGTATGGGGTAAGTTGGTTTTGGAAAGCTTCGATTTTATTCACTAATACTTTGGTTTCGGTCTGGTTTTCTAAACTGTATGAAGATTTCATTATGTTTTCATAGAGCGCGAGTATTTTTAATAAATTCGAAATATGGTTTCTATTCAGTTTCTACAAGTACATATTTCTTATCAGTTAAATGTATTGTATTGTCACATAAAAGATATGAAAAGTAAGGGAAAAACTGCCCGAACCTGCCTTCACTTTTATATTGTCCTTAATGAATAGTTCGTTGTTTATTAGTTGTTATTGATCTTCCGTTATCTTTTTTCACTATGCGTTTCGTGTTCTTGTTAACGATTTTATCCCGCCTGTTTGTTTTGGAGTATATCACTTCTCCTTGTTTATAGTTCAGCTGCTTCCGATTACTATTATTATATATCGGCATACTCCCTTGGAACACGTCCTCGAGTTTTTCGTTGGTTACTGAATTTGCTTGACTTGTTGAATTACCAAACTGCTTCGATTATATGTTCATCAGGTGCCGAATTGTGTTGTGCCAAAATTTCAGCTAGATCAATTATGGTGCTGTCCATACCCTCGATTTACCCGTTTGTTATAGAATGGAAAGGCAACGTTTTGGTATGTATTTTTTTATTTGTCTTGTTTGGTGTTGGTGCTGAACCTATTGGTTGTTTATTTTGTCGGCACTCATACATTACACCATTATAAGGCAAAGAGCTTCAGGCTACACAGTACGAAATACGCTGACAGTTCTGATGGGACTAAGCCGGAACACCATTTTTTCCATTCTGGTACATGTTTTATGAATTTATGGTGATCCCTATCGAGGCACAGCAAGCATTATAATTGACTAGCTAATCTTGGCCAGAAGTAGTCTTCTGTTCTGTTTTAGCCCTCACATGCTGGCCATTATTACGGATAAGGATGTGCTTACACGCGCGGACTTTATAGCTGAGTTTCGCGTCTATCATTATATCAATGTATTGCGGTGGCGATTTTTGTGAAGTTGTGCCCGTGTATACGAATGGAAATTTCCTCAGTTTTTTTCAGCTTGTAATAAGCTCTTCTTTCGCTTTTTGTGAGTGTGCTCCGATGAGTTGAAGCTTAGAGCTCGGTAGCACCTGCTTTATCTCTTGTGCGGTATCTCTATATAAATTTTGTATTTGGTGAAATTTATTAGCTACTGTCTTAGCTATTGTCACCGTAAGTCAGTGCTTCTTTAGACAGCAGCCTTTAAGCCAGATAGTTCTTTATGAAGCAGGCAGAAATAAACGCTTTTTTTAACATCAAAGGTAATGATAGAGCAGTATTCTTTTTAGTCGTGCACCCATCTATCTCCTTCAATAGCCTTTTATAGTATATCTGTAAGTTTCTTGATTGCATCAATGGATGAGCGCTTTCTCCGGAACCCATATTGGTTGTCGGATAGACTGCAAGTTTCTCCTTCCTTGTGATTTTCTAAACGGAAACTTATTAACCGCTTCAGCATTTTCTCCAACATATCAATCATGCGGAGTGGTCGGTACGAATTATAAATAGCCTCAAAGTATTCCGGAATGAACTTCCACAAGCTTTTGCACATCTCTCCGTTCAAACGATCAAAATATGGGGACCGTTTAGACCTGACCGGGATAAAGGCGTTCCCCAACTCCCCAATATTTAAGGGAGGGACAAGCACCTCTCGTGCTTGAAGTTCCTGAACCTCCGACCTGGGAGAGAACGTTCCTAACGTATTCAGCACATTCTCTCCACATCAATAACAGAGTGTCACCGACGCAAAGATATGTATGATGATGATTATAAACCTGATCCCAGGGGCCATGCTTATTCCCACAAACAAATCTCCTCCACTCATCTTCTTTAACCCTAATTAACATTTCCTTATACTACTTTTTCGCGCAACAAATTTCATATATTTGTTTTAATCGCGGGACAGTCGTGCTCTTCATGGTTAATTCTAGCGTCCACCACTTAATTTTCCTACTCCTAAAACTGTCAAACTTCTTAAACAACTTAACATTTACCCCCCAAACTAACTCATATAGACGAGCCAATTGCTCATCCACCCCCAATCTTCAACCGTTATAAACGGTATATCCAATTCCGCTTTGATACCAGGGGTACGCCATCGCCGCAATGTATTCACATACGCTGAGAGAGGGGATTGAGGAGTAACCATAATTTGAATCAAATTATAATCACTCAATCCGCAACTTCCCCTAACTTCCCAGCTAACGTCAAACGATCTATTTGCTGCCTGATTTTAGAGCATCAGGTCGATATCACTCACCCCCCTAGGCTATTAATATGTATACCATTCACTAAGCTCATTTAAAATGTGGAGGCAATTAGCCACCACCTATTAACTTAATACCTCGCCTCGACTGTGAGAACACCGACGACGAGGCATTCGCACCAAACATTAGGATTAATGGGCTACTATTCGCAAGTAGCCGTAGCTTATCATTTATCCCAGGTAGAGATCAAGGGGCGCGCTAACTTTGCATTACAAACTAGCGACAAGCATTTTACCGAACTTCCCCTTCATTGCTATTGACTATTGCTGCATTAACCGTAAGGTCCGTGAAGACCTTAAATCCTCCAGGAATTCCCGAACCACACCATTGGTGGCATAACGCTCCTGGAGTAAGACAACGCCACACTCTAAATCAGACAACCGCGCAACTCCCGCATTACGGCATATGATCCCTGGGAGCTTAAGTGAATAATTCCACCCATAAGTGCCTGGTGAGGGCACGCTCAATCATGCCACAGTATATGGGGCAGACAGCTGCTCTGTGGCCCTCTTGACCCCACCTCCTACAGATATCTGATTTTACTCTACCCTTAGCCACTCTGTGATCGAAACAAATACATCGGAAGCAGTCAGCAACGGGGGTCTCCGGTCGAACCGGGAAAGAAAACCACTTAATGTAGCACCTTCCGGCCTCCAAGAGGGAGGACATTAATTTGTCCGCACCCTCGAAGACGACGTTTATGCTTCCATCAGGAGACACTTTCCAAGGACGAGTGACCAGTCTCCCCTCCGGAATAATTCTTCCATGAATTCTACATGGGGATCTCGGTGTGAACCCCTGAACCACAACCCTGGGGGCTATCTTCCGATTGACACACACGTTCAACTCCATCTCCCCAAACTTTGCGTTAGTGGTCACTTTCTCCCTCTCAGCAACAGAGGGAGTGCGAATAACTGCCCCGGCACCCTTTATGAGCTGAACCTCATTGATCCTCATGCCCAACGAAGGTCCTACTTCCTCCATCACTTTTTGACTACTTCTTTGGGGATGTTGCAGGAGCCTTACTCCTAACCACCACCGACTAGGTTTCCGACCGGCAATGCCGGCGGTCCGAGCCGGTGCCGGAGGGGCAAACACCGACGCCGATGGAGCCGACATTAGCCTATCCAGGGGGGAGGGACCTCCTAATACACATTTCAAGTGCGTCCGCTTGCTAATAAGATGGGTATTTTCAGCTATATGTCTGAGGAGGTGTCGGAAGGATTTGTCCTCAGCAAATTTGGTTGATATAGCTTTAGGAGTTGCTTTTGACAAAATTTTAAACCACAGATGCCCGTCTCCACTTTTATGCCTTGTACTAAATTGCAGTTTTGTATCTCGCGTTATCATTTGCATTGACAGACGGACGGACGATCATACAGTCACTCTTAATTCAACTCGTCTCGCCATCCTCATCACATATATTTAGATATTACAAACAACCGATACGTAAACAAACCTATTATATTCTGTTGTAACATGTTGCGAAAGCATAAAAATTTCGCAGCAAATGTACTGTCCCCAAACAGGATGAAGTTAATTCAATAAGGGAAACAACACAGTGCTCAGTACACAATAAATGCTTTTAAAAGCCAAACCTTGTTATTTGCAAAAGACAACGTTCTGAATGTAAAATTACCATTCCATATACATACTATTTATCAACTAACATTTTCAGATGATGATTTAATGAAAAAATTGAGAAACCGCTGAACCCTTTAGAAATAAATGGAATCTGCACGACGGAATACATAATGCGACTGCATTAATGACTATAACAGAACATTTCAGGTTCTTTAGAGTCAGAATTTCTCATCGAAACACTCAAGGAAACAATTTGCAAATATCAGAGAAATATTGTTATCAGCAACACTAGTCGTTTTATTATGGAGTACCCGAGTGCGTTATAGTAGATAACGAGAAGTCCCTTTATTCTGCAACTATTACTTTTATGAGGAAAGACCTGCTAGGTAAACATTTTTAAAACGCCACCTACAAGGGTTGTGCAAATTGATAAGTTGAATTATTCCATTCTACCCTTTTCCTGTTATGAGATACTTGAAAACGCAGCAAGTAGCTGCCAATGGTAATGGAAAACCTCGACTCTACAAACTATGTGCACGCGCATACTATTACAATATATCAAAGAACAGGAAATGACTGGCATCATTCATAAAATTAATTCACTTAACAGATCTTCAACAAATAGAAATTGAACTCCTAAAAATCCGTAAGCACACCATTCATAAACGGAAAGCATGCTATCTCTTTCATAGTCTAACTCATGAAATATTACAAACACTCTCTGCTTTAACCACACTCACTTTCCAAGACCGTCAAACTAGATCAATCAATTGGATTAGATCAGCCTGGAAATACTTTACAGGAAATCCAGATTATGATGATCGATTATCATATATCAGAAAGCCTTATTACAAAAAGTAACGATCAGTTTAAGTACGTTAAAAAATACAATAAGAAAAAATAGTAATAAAATATTGAATTAGCAACAAGTCTCCAAAATAAGGTCAGATTAATGAGAGAAAATATAAAAAAAAAAGTCAAATACGCAATTCAACAGACAAAATGCAATATAATAAATACCTTACTTCTTAACAAAATAGAATTACAAGATGTCCATATAATTTTTCAAAAAAAGTAATATAACACCTGTATCAGTTGAGGAGATGTTTGAACTCATTGGTGTATCTTCCCTTCAAAATAATAATGGTTTACATTGTAAAAATTACAAAATTAGGACCAACCACTCATCAAAATCTATTAACAAAACCAGTTCTAAAAAATAAACTGATCAATATAAATTAATAATAAACGAAGAAACAAAGGAAATATTTTTGTCTGAAGATGTCATGTTAAACGTACCGAACAAATTTTAAATATGTAATAAAAATTTGTGACAAACATTAACCAATGTTTTAAGGGAAACAAAATGTATTTCTAAGCTAGTTGAGGACAAGATATCGCTGTGTGACTTTAAAGTTTTAACGGCAGTATAAAACAGAGCAATATAACCCGCTAGTTGAAAGGAACATACCTCCTACACTATTGGCATGAGATGATAACAGTAAACAACAAAGAATTCGAATAACAAGGGAAAACTGTCTTTAAACCCGGAATACTACTCATCTAAATGACCCAAATAGAATTGCAGCGCCTTCAAATACTTTAAAGAAAAATATTTAAAAAAAGGGAAACCATGGAGACCACAAAAATACAGGCTCCTTTCGAATCGCATCGCTCTAATTTTTATATTCTCTTAACATGTTGCAATAAAGTATAATAGTTTTGTTCCCCTAACGATTGTTTATAACATCCTTAAACTAATTAAGATGGATATGGATTTACATGTATCAAAATTCTCAGGATGACGAGTTGAATTCCGGGTGACTGTCTGTCCGTATACCAGCGCAAGCGATAACTTGAGTAAAAACTAAGATGTCTTGATGAAATTTGGTACAGTGCTCCTTAGCACTGTGAGAAGTTTAGTATTGTAGATGGGCGAAACCGGATTATTGCCACGTGAACAAAATGTCGTTAAGCGAAAACTTATAAAATGCTATTTTCTGAGCCGCAAATTTTTGTACTTAAAATTTTGCTAAAGTGCCCCGCCCCCTAATAGGTTTAATGTACATATCTCACAAATCATATATTGCAATACTGAACATTTAATAAAAAATTGCATCTAAAACCTTGCGGCCTGAATAAAGTTTCTTTCAGAAAATTGAAACTTGTTGTCAGAGCTTTAGTTGTATTCAATTCCATCAGTTCCCTAAGTACTGGATCTGGTTCAGAAAATTTGTTAGCAACAATAGAATTTCCTACAATCAAGACACTTTCTGCATTAGTAGACCAACTGCAAGCGACATATATCGAAGCAATAGGCATTCTGGGTCGATTATAAAAGATAACTTTACTATTATATATGTGGTACTCTGACTTTTATGAATAGTTATTTCTTTAGCCGCAAAAACTGAAATTTGATTTCTTTTAAATGAAATTAGTTCATTTCTTTTTTATTGAGAAGATCTCCGCTGGAAAAGAACAATGGAAATCAATTTGTATAAGTTTTCCAGTTGCCCTATAACCAACCCATCACGCTTGTTTATATTCATTATATGCTGTCATATATTTGCCAGCGGTTTCTAATGACAACTTATAGGGTAGTCACGGCAGGCTGTTAAATCTTTATTTCTGTTAATTCAAAATATTTGAATAACTCCCATAAATGAAAACCAGCTAAAGGTGATAGTTGCTTCAAGTCACCACCATAAACGGTATGCCACAGCCAAAATAAATATCATAAGTGATGTAACGTACCTGAGTTTGGTCAAATTTCTTAGAAAAGTAGGCTTAAGGTACGAGGTTGCTGCCCGTTGCATGGTGCAAAAGAGAGAAACTGGGTCTTACGCTTTTCAAACGCGGTTGTATAATATCCAACTACAGTATATCCAGCGAAAATACTTTTATTTAATTTTGTTAGATACATTTTATATACCGTCAGATATATACGGTATTAAGTTATGTAGTCACGGTATTAAGTCAGAGTTAGGAAGTCTATACATTAAATATATGGGGGCCAGTATTAATCCGATTTAGCAATTTTTCACAGAAGCGCACATTGTTATTGGAAAGATATTTTCCCTGAATTTCATTAATATATCTCACAGACTTACCGATTTTTTCGGTAAAAAATCACCAATAAGCACTAGGGTCCGGGTATTTGGTATAGGGGGTCTTGAAAAGCTTTAGCCCGATTTCGACAATTTTAAGACCTTAAACGGAAAACCTTGAAGGCCTAATTTTCGCAAAATTTTATACCGATAACTACATGGTGCTTGATTTATATACTGTAAAGTGAAAGAATCATATGGAATTTAACATTGTTATATACGGGAAGTAGGCGTGGTTGTAATACAATTTCGCAAAGTAACATGGGTGTGTCAAACGAACATGCGCTGGAGAGCCTTATGAATTGATGATTACAGTACATGCCATTCATTTGAGGTGTAAACAACAACACTTTTTTTCACTCTGATATGTCGAACTTTGTGTCTCATAAGGTGTATTTGCGGGGAGCTCTTCTTCATTATTTTATTAAACCTCAGCCGAAAGTCGTCGTATTTTGATGGAAGTTTATGGCGAACATGCTCGAGCTGATCGAGCGTGCAAAAAGTGGTTTAAACGAGAAGTGAGCATTTTGGCTTGGAAGACGATGAAAGTCCTGGGCCGCCAAAAAAGTTTGAAGATGAGGAATTGGAAGCATTACTCGATGAAGATTGTTGCCAAACACAAGAAGAACTGGCAGAATCTTTGGAAGTCACTTGAGCAGCTATTTCAAAACGTTTAAAAGCAGCCGGATACATTTAAAAGCAAGGAAATTGGGTGCCATATGACTTCAAACCAAGAGACGCTGAGAGAGGACTTTGCATATCAGAAATGCTGCTTGAACGTCTCAAAAAAGTAGTCGTTTTTACATCGGATTCTAATGAAAAGTGGATCCATTACCACATCCCTAAACGCGTGCTATTATTAAAATATATATATGTGTAATAAATCACCTATTTTATTATTTATCTATTGTATTTTATAGCTTTACTTAATAAATCTCTTTTCGAACTCTGAAGATCAAAGTAAATAGGTATTTGCAGTTTTAGATTGTTTGTATGTTTGAAAATTTCCATTGATTCGGCCCAGTCACCTTTACTCGTAAAATAAGTATCTAATATTTGACACAAAAAAACGTGATAAACACGTTCGGACTAGTCCGTTCTGATCTATCTAGCCAGTTCGCGATCGCCGCAAATGGAGGGCGACGTCAGATGCGAGGAAACTATATACTTATTGTCAAACAGTACGTGAAAGTGTGAGAAAAACAGTGTTTCGTGTTTAAATGTTTAAATTAGAGAATTATTATTTTGTTTACGTAAGTATTTTTAATCGTTGTTAAATGTTTTTTGATGATTATATTTACCAAACAAACTAACTCCATCTAGCAAACCTTTTTTCGAACTCTGAAGATCAAAGTAGGTAGGCATTTACAATTTTGGATTGTTTGTATGTTTAGAAATTTTACTCAGGTTACTCGGGTATACATTGACATAGTAAATAATTGTAAAACTTGTCATCTGCTGTTTTGAATAACTCATTTAGCACGAAAAAGTTGGTACACATGTTTCTTGACGGCATAAAAAGGTTGGTATTGCATATAAGCGTAAACGGAATACTGCCACTCCACCAAAATGCCCTTATGTTAAAACCTATGAAGTGCTATAACGAGACATCAAACTAAGATATACATCTGTAATTTTGTACAGGGAATCGCAGTAGGAAGGGGCATCTTTTGACAAAAAAATTTTTTAAGCGGGTGTTGCTCTGCTCCACAAAAGGTTTAATGTACATATCTCACAAACCATCAACATCAGTGAATATGGCTGACTGTTTGCCGAAAATATCAGTAATTCTGTGATATATATTGATGAAATTCTTGGAGGATCTTGCTCTGGTAATAATTTGTGTCAAAATTTCGTGAACAATAAGATCGGGCCAATACTTCCCTTAGCTTTAACATACCTAATATAAAAATTTTCGAACCTCCGGTTGACTTTATACCGTATCAAACCGATCAATCTACGAGATATCTTAATGAATAACAGATAAACTATTTTTCTGGTAATAATTTGTCCTGATGCCAAAGATTGATGAAGTCGAGCCAATATTTCATCTAGCCTCCATATAGTTATTATGAGAATTTAAAAAATTCCCGTTGACGTGGTAATGTTTATCCCGGTCAACATATAAGATATCTTAGCATAATTAAATGCACGCATAATCTTCAATATGCTTTGGTTTGGTGGCAAAAACGAGTGAAATCGATATTCGAATTACCTCATATACATATTATACTTATTCTAGTGGACTCTATGCCGAATATGTCGGTCAAATTCTGAAAATATGTTGTTTAATGTAATGCCACAAGTAACTGTTATTTGCTCAGACCTTTCCATATCATAAATATACCCGATTTACTGCTTTAGGCTTTCCAGCTGTCTTTAAATCCTTTATATAGATCAAGATGTGTGAAAATTTATTGAAATTATGTATTTTATTAACCATAATATCGTTTAGCACTGAATATGAATGACATGACTCTAAACCTTGGTCTAATCCCCATATCCTTAGTACAATGATTTACGCCTCGGGTTGATTTTTTCCTCATATACCCAATAAATCAAATTTCGTCCCGCTGGTTGAATTTATATACCATATTTCAATGGAAGATGTCTCAACAAAATTAAGCGAGAATATTTCGAATAGTATTATGTCATTCGGTAATAAAAATTATGGCTGTTGCACCTTCCTAAAGCATTAATATCACGAATATAAGTGATTCGTCTTACTCAGACTAACTTTATGGGTACATGAGTTTATATGATGCCGAATATGATTGCCATTGTGTGCCACCAACAAAAATGTGTTGAATAATAAATGTTGAATTTTTACGCACCATTTTTTAATATAAATAATAAATATAACTGGAAGTATTTCCCCACCCTGTTTAAGGGTTTGGAAGATGGTGTAAAAGTTTGAGCATTAAAATTGAAAGCAAAGGCCACGTTAAAACTTTTGTCTTCTTGTTTGAGTTATTAAATATATTCGTACAATTAATATAATAGAAAGAAATCATTTTCCTAATGGCAATACTAATGGTGCTCGGAAAATGCATTTATTTGGGTTTTTGTTATTATTAATATGTTTAAGGATCACGATAACATAATGCACGTTGTAGAATATGAATTCATTGGCATTTAAAGATATTTTCCAGCACGTTTGCAAATAAGTATTAGAATAAAATATTTTTTTATGGTTTACAGCTTATTTATTGATTTAAAATTTGTTTAGTGTTTCTTTGTATAAATAATTCAATCTTTCTGTTAAAAGTACAAAGAAAAACGTAATACTCCCATCATTGTGCTTCTTCTGATTTTTTGCCGAACCTTTCGCCTAGAGATTTCAGTAATTTTTAAAATATTTCATTTATAACCTGACGTTTTTAAACTGTTTTATAGCGGACCAAACTATTCAATCGAGACTTGTAGCATATCCAATCCTTGGTCACTGGAAATGTTCGAACCTTCCCTGGAGTTTGAAGTCTTTCGAAAAAATAAGTCCTTCCTGAATTATTTTCCACATGAGCGATATCCTCTGAATGGTGAAAAAAAAATAAATATAACATTTAATAATGTAATTAAATAGTTGTTTATAAATGTATAATTTTGTGTTCTATACGTTTATATTTTTACGTATGTTTTTTCCTTGAATTTCCCGCTTTCATCTTTGCGCAACAGTTCATTCAAATTCATTTACCCGTGAATCCGTATAATTTAATACGAGTTGTCAAAAGTTTATCTAGCTTTTGAGCGGGGTAAAATTCTGAATTTCGCTTTCAATACGACAATTGTCACTTTTCTCTGTTAGCAATGGATTTTTAAAATTTTCAATATTATTAATTATTTAAAATGTCGTTATTTATATTATTATTTATTACCTTTAAAAAAACTTTGTAGCATAAAAGCTACAGTTAATAAAGAAAAATATAAAAAAATTTAGCAGATAGCTTTATTTAGCGGAAATCAAACTAGCAAACTAAAATTAAGAAGTTGGTGGTAAAAAAAATAGTACTTATGTAGTTGGCTAACAGATTTTGATATATAAAACAAATACATATTTTTGAAGAGAAGTCGCAGAAACATTTCGGTTCACAAAGGTTTGGATATGCTGCAAGTCTCATTGGAAGAGCGTGGTTCGCTATAGAGCAACTATAAAAACATTCGGTCGTAATGGAAATATTTTAAAAGTAACTTACAGTTACATCAAATCCATAAATAGACTGTAATCCCTAAAATATGTCCTTGATTAAAAACAACTTTTTTCAAACAATTCAAGTCTGAATTTTCATTTTGCCGAAAAGATGAAATTTTCACAATTTTATAACTTCATTATATTAATTCATTATTCCACACATTCATTATAACCTCATTATACACATTCATTATAACAATCGGATATAGATATTATACACATTCATTTTAACCTCAGATATAAATTCTGTATGAGGATAAACAATTCAACAACCCGCGGCTACCCGAAACTCAAAGCCATTGAAAGAATTTTCTTGAAAACCAATAACCACACATATCCAACAAATGGTGAATTGTACAAAAACATCTCGTACTGTACGCTGAATGAGAGAAAGGAACCATAAAGTTTCAGGTTTAAATTAAATATGGTTGGTAGTGGTAAAACGCACTCATTTGTAAATTAGTGCTTTTGAAGGTCACATAATAAATTCTCTTGTAAATTGCAGTGGATGGTAATAAAATTGAGAAGAAAATATAAAATAACTCCACCGTGTGGAGTTCTTCGCGTTAAGATATGTTAAATCTGTCCGAAATGACATAATCTTACAAAACAAGTCTTGTTCTACCATCGGAATTCAAAGAATGGGAATTTTTTTCCTAATGGCGGTATTATCTTGATGGCTTTAACTCTCTTCTAGGTTCTATTTAAACGAGTGTTATAACACTACGGACCCGATCGGCAATTCAAGCTTTGACATCCTACCGATTCCCAAATGCAGTCCTTTCATTGGTATACGATTATTTTTTGCTGCTAAACTGTCAAAATTCCCTCTTTTCAATAATATTTAGTTCATTTATTTTCAGTACAGTGCGACACATCTGCTGCAATTCACGGAGTTAATAATGTTTACGTTGCATCTGTTTGTTATTATAAGTGATTATTTTGTGAAATGCTGAAGTTTTGAAAAAAATTCGGATATAGGTATTTTTTTTACCAATTAGTTAATGTAACTTAATTTTAAGAATATGTATTAAATGTTAAATGTATAAGATTGTATAACATATATATATGTATTAACTTAGATATGCAATATATTTACTTAGATGTGCAATGAATTTGCATTTGATTTACAATAACAAAAACAATAAAAATGTAATGTATATGTAGTATGTAATACATTAGTACATTGATATACTACAATTAATAAAATTTCAGTTGGGATTTATGGTAATATTTTTTTACCAAATTTGTAGAAATTTGTAGTATTTAGAAACTATACGTCTAATTTTGGATCGGACTAACCGATAAAGAAGGTAGCTGTTTCATTTATTTAACCGCTGAATTCACTAATACCGACGTCTTGAGTAAGGGGATGAACGATCACACACGCACAATCTCGGTTAGTTTTGTCACCGGTTTTACAAATTTTATAGAAACTGGTAGTACTGGCGGGTTATCAACGTACGATTAACCGGTAACTGTCTTGAAGGGAATATCCTCAAGAGATTCGTTAAGAACTAAATATGAAGATAGAATATAAGTTTGCATATATATGGAATGCTGTATTTAATAATATTAAAAACGAGACAAAAAATTAAATGTCGGAATTGCGTTTGCTAGGAATTGCAATTATCAAAATTTAATATTTCATTTGGCATTGGAAAATTCAAAATTTTGGTACACCATAATAAATAATTCCACATTTACATTTTCAATAAATTCGATTTATTGAATTATTTATTATTTATTTAACGAATATGCCATATCTACAAGCATTTTTAATAAATTCGAAGATTATATTAGATATTGCGGCGAACACTTAACATAACTTGTCAGAATCAGTCAAACGGCGAAATTCGTAACGATCTATTACATAAGGGCTGCCGGAGCAGCAGCAGACACTGCTCTAATTTTAGAGTTGCCAAGTAAAGTGTAACTGAGTTATAGGTAAGAAGCTGCAACGAATAACAAAGTGTTAAGTAATTTGAATCAGAAATAAACACAAATGCATAGTCATTAAATTGTGACCTTTATTTAGCAATACAGTGATGAACTCAGATTAGAGTTTCAACGTAGGCGCTTAATCTAGCAAATGCATTACAATATATTTTTATGTTATATGCAAACATGTATATAAATATGCGTAATATATAAGAGATATTTTAGAAAACGATGAATAATGATATCAATATGCTGATGAAAATATTTTTGTGTACCCTGAAATTAAGCGTACAAGTATTTGACAAGATATGAAAGGTAATGTAGATAATTGCTCGGCAACTCGAATCGGCTGTCAAAATAAAAGTCACCTTTTAATAGTTATTCACTTCTCTTTATTTCTAATCTAACTAACTCAAGATTTTACTTGGCATTACTCTAATTAGAACTGTGTCTGCTGCTACTCCGGCAGATCTTATATAGTTGATCATTACCAACACAGTGCCACTCGGAAAATTTTGACGACTGCAAAATTGGCTGTTCTCTTCTTTCGCAATTCTGGCCAGTTATCGTCGATTCGGTCTTTTTCTGGCATTCGTGTTCGCCTCACTGGCCTCCACCTAAGTCTGGTCGTTCCGATTAGGTATATTTGCGATACCAAACGCGGCAGGCTTCTCTAAATAAACTACCTTCATTTCATTCCTAGGTCTTCCAATGGACTGTATGCGATATACTACGCCGTTGAGTCGTTCAATGACTTGGTATGGCCCTTCCCAACTACACTGTAATTTAGGAGACATTTTTTTCTTTGGTTATGGGTTATATAACAACACCCAATCTCCTGCAACAAACCCCTCAGAGCTCATTTACTTGTCGTATTTTTCATATTTCATTATTTAGGTGCGCTGTCTCACCATAGCATGTATTTCTCTCAGCTCGTCTTCTAGGACACTGCTGGTTTATTTAGCATTCTTTCCACCATTCCTAACTTAAAACAATCGGTAACCGAAAAATCATTACCAAAAATTACCTTTAACTAGACCCCATTAACGTTCTTTCATGTACAGCAACAAGGAACAAGGATATTTGCTACTTGTTTACCACTTTTCCCAAAGTGTCTTCTGTTCTAAATTTTTATTGAATAAAGCTATCATTCCATCTGGCTGCGAATGTAATGCGGTTGTACGTGTTTTCCTGTTACCCAGTTTCTGCCTTATCTCCTGAATTACCGCTGGCTCGAAATTCTTCCCTTCGTCAGAATGTAATTCTGGGGGAACATCTTATATCGTTACTCAAGTATTGATGAATATGTCCCCTACTGTTTCAGCCTTTTGATTAGGAATTGGGTATACCCCTGGTCATTTACTGAAATACCCCATGACAAGTAAAACATATTTGCTTCCTAATTTACTGGTGGAAAATGTACCAGCTACATTCATGACAATTCCCTCAAATGACGCATCCGAAATATACGCCTTCATCTGGCTAGGACTCTTGGACCTCGGCGCTTTAGCTCAGCACCATTAGCAATCCACTCCCTGATTGACGACAACCAACCCAATAAAACCTTTGCTTTAGTTTCTCCAAGGTTTGTGTGATTCCCGTCGTTTCACTCACTCACTTCCCCTTTACCCTTAATTTTATCCTATTCGAAATCTACTTTGGCACCTCTGTTATTTGTGTCACCTATGAAAGACATACTCGTCAACATTAAGTGCTGCTGCTTCCATGGCATCTCGCAATGGAGATTGTAAGTAGGATTTTATTCCAATTGTTCCATATTCCACATTGCTTCTTCTTAAACTTAGCCCTTTTTAAGATTATCTCTTATGGGACTTTATTGGACTATACCACTGACACCAATTATAACGAATTTACTAGATTAATTGCCTGAGTTCGATCATTGGATTGTTAAATTAAAGTTATAATTTTATGGCTACGTACTTGTCCTTATTTCTAATTCAAATAACTTAACACTTGAATACTCATTATTTAATTTATCGTTATTTAATACTCATTAATTAGATCTGCTGCCACTCCGACAGCTCTTATATAGTAGATCGTTACCAACATATCGCCACTCGAACATTCTGGCAACCACTAGCTTCGCTATCTGGTTGATTCTATCAACTTATCGTCGATTGTGGTTTTTTCTGACATTCAAGTTCGCTACAATATCACCTTTCGCACATTCTGGCAACCACTAGCTTCGATGTCTGGTAGATTCTGGAAAGTTATCGTCGATTCTGGAATTCGTGTTCGCGGCAATATTTACATATTTTGCAAACGAACGCAAATAAATAAAAAAAGAAAGATGATATATAATTCTTGATTCAAAAGTAACAGTAATAACATCCATTAAAGAAAATGAAGTGTTAAAGAAGGAGTTATACCTTCTATAACGACATCTGTATTTCGCTTAGAACTCCTTTCTGCAGTAGCGGTCTTCGGCCGCCCTTTAAAAAAATAACCCTAATCGGTCTAGGATCGGGATGTACTCAGGTCTTTCCCTTAGAAATCCTTTCTCCGTTGGCAGCTTTCGACCGCACTTTAAACACATGACAATGGTCGATTCAACACCCGGGTTTATCTATATAAGGGAAATACTGAAAGATTTTTCATTACCCATTGAACGATTCTCGTTCTGTGTTTTGGGTGTTGTCTTTCGCTTCTATTTATTTGGATCCATTCGCAAAATATGCAAATATGGCCACACTTATTATTTGTTGGCATACAGCCCTTTTGTTTTTGAGGTAATGAATCAAATTGTACAAAAAGTAAAATGTTGAATTAAAGCTATTTTTACAATACTTGATTAGAAAGGAATAAGTAGAAAAAATTTAGTGAATTAATAGCGTATAAAAACTTCAGTATAAGTGTAAAATTCATTATAAATCGAAAAATTGCATACTTAAAATTGTTAAAATTTGACTTAAAATTAAAATATCTTAAAAACTTAGTTTGCGGCTGCTATATTTATATATATTCGTAATCTGGAGAATATCCTCTACCCGCTCAAACCATTTTAACCCCAAATTAAAGGGGTGCTTTTTAAAGACCTCCCAAAAATATTCTTGTGTGCTGAAAGAAATGGGAGAAACTTGCCCAACTCGAGTTGCGCATGTGAACGGAATTAGCAACACCAAAAAAGAAGTTTCGGATAATGAGCAGCAAAAGTTATCACGTTTGAACTCAGAGTTCAATGTTTGGGAGTTTCATGCGGTCGCGACTTCCTGAGAAGTTTCAGACGTAACATAATTATAAAACAGTAGCGTAATATTTGTTAAAATTTGCTTACGTTTGACAATAGTTATATGAATAATTATCGAGTTAACTATTGTTGGCAGTAAAACCATTTTGGAAGCATAGTTTTCAATTCTGCGAAAAAAAAATTTCTATGTATGATGTGTTTATGCTTTGAAGTGTTCATATAGAATTACTTCACAACGTGAAGAATTATATAAAAATATTGTAAGCGTTGAACATTGAATAGTGATTGCTGTTGTATTTTAATGTGTGAGTACTTTGTTGTATTAAATACTAAATGTAGTATGAATATTAAATGCTAAAATATATTAAATATGTCCAAAATGTCACAATCACGTTGTGCAAGCAAGCCTTGTACATATTTTTCGTGCTAGCATCGAAATTCATGAAATGGGAAATATCTTTTTCTTACGACAGTATCAGTCTATATAACTTTAAAGTTACATTTTTACAACCAGCAATGCACTACATATATTACTTCTACACAATCCGGGTTTGAGTTTTTGAAATCCTACCTTCCTACGTACCTACTCTGCTGAAATGTCAGTATTATTTGCTACAAAATTGCCCAAACTCACTCCGTTCATTTAATTTCAGCACAGTATTTGCCCGACATCTCCATGCTATTCATAGAGTCAATGCTGTTTATGTTGCGGCTCTTTATTATTATAAGTGAATTTTTTTTGGATATTCTGAATTTTTCAACGAATTTCCTATAATTTCCTACATAATTTTTAAGAATATGTTGAAGTTCTTAATAAAGGTTCATAAGTTTATTAAATTTGATGTTTTTGATTTGATTTGATTGACCAACTTACCAAAATATTTTATTATAATTATTATAATATAGTATTTATAATTGATTCGATAGCTTTTTTATTCGGTTATCATACTATGAGCATTACCCTAATATCCGAAGGCTGAAATCTATTAGTAAGAAAGAGATGAACTACTGTGTGTACATAAGAATTTCGGATGGTTTTATCAAGTCGAACTTTAGAAACTCATAGAAGCTTTAATAAAAATATCTGGTAAGGCTCTTTGGAAAGCAATGCATGCAAATAATGTATATGTTCGTTTCGTTGCTTATTCTGCCAATCTGTTGTATTTTGTATTAGTGGTGACATGCTGGGTTTTGTTGCACATTATCGGCAGCTTCTATTATGGTGTTGTGCATTCCGTTCACATCAGCAAAGTGAGTCGGACAAATTGCTTTCCGATAATTTTCCCTTTCGTCTCAGGTTTTCAAATTCTTGTACGCTTCTTTTAAAGTAGCCATACGCTTCGAACATGTGTTTTCGATCGACATGAAATCGTTTCGCCTTACACGACCTATAAATCGATATTACGTTCGTTTTCAATGAGTAAACATTTGTGAACAACAAGTGATGTGATGTAATTGAATTTATTGTAATTCTCATATTCACTTTGTTTTTGTCACCTTTGTTTTCTAAATAAGAAATTGACCGTATGGCCATTCCTGTGGTACACAGAAATATATTTCGGTAGCTAAGTTTTACATTTCTTTTTCTTTTTTTTTTTAAGTATTTCAGTTAAATTATGAATATTTTAATACATTTTGTTCATATTACTTAAAAAACATAGATGATGAAATAATAATTTCCGAACATATTGTATGTATTAATTTGAAATGCAACGCAACTGCAAATGAAATTCTGAATTAGAACACAAAGCGTGTTGCTTCATGATCCTCGTTTTTCTCTTCCCCTATCAAAACAAACTTCGAATTGTCCCCGGCAAAAATTTCTGTGTATGAACACGCTCTTATATTGGTCGATAATTCGATTTTTTTTTAACTTTGTACATTATAGGTGTAAAGCTGTTCCATAATATTTTCTGAAAGCATTTGTTTCATAGAAAAGGTTACGTGTCGGAAAATATCAATATGAACGAACATGGGAACTTCCTTGAAGAAATAGTGGGAAACGAGTTTTCTTACTTATTCGTGAATTCATTGGAAAAGCTTCCTGATGTCGACCTAAAGGTATTTAAGTGTGTGCTGAAGCCATAGTCGCTGAGTTATTTTGCTGATATATTATAAATATGCATAGTTTATAGTTTTCTTAAGAATTTGGTTGGATTAAATTTGGGTAATCTTCAGAATAGCATGCTCCGAATTCGGGGTTAAAATGAGTATGGGCGGATAGAGAAGGTTCTCCAGATCAAGAATATATATAAATATAGACGCCTCAAACTTATAGTTTTTAAGTTATTTGCATTTTAAGTTAAGAGTTTAACAAATTTAAATGTGAAATTTTTCGAATTATAATAAATTTTACACTTATACTAAACTTTTCATACTGCAAACCGTTGTTGGACCGATTTGGGTTATTTTTTTTAAAGCGTGGCCGAAGGCCTCCACTGCAGAAAGGAGTTCTAAGCGAAAAACTGATATCATAGAGGGTATAACTCCTTCTTTAACACTTCATTTTATTTAATGGATATTATTACTGTTACTTTGAATCAAGAATTATACATAATTTTTTTCTTTTATTTATTTGCGTTCGTTTGGAAAATATGTAGACATATTTGTAGGTAACATGTAGGTAACACTTATTACTTGTTGGCGTCAGATTTTTTTTTTTAGTGAAAAATCTTGTTTTTGTGTGAATAAATCGAACTGAAGAAAAGGTTAAATGATTAATTTAAACTGTTTTTAATAATTAATAAAAATAAATAAATATGAAGAAACAATTTAGTGAAGAGATAACGTATGAAAAGTGCATAGTATAAGTGTAAAATTCATTATAAATCGAAAAATTACATACTTAAAGCTTTTATATTTAAGTATCTTGAAAACTATAAGTCTGTGGGGGCTGAAAATTGGCGGCGCTTAGAAATCGTTTCTCCGTTGGCAGCTTTTGGCTGTACTTTAAACACATGACAATGGTCGATTCAACACCCGGGTTTATCTATATAAGGGAAATACTGGAAAATTTTTTATTACCCATTGAACGATTCTCGTTGTGTGTTTTGGGTGTTGTCTTTCGCTTCTATTTATTTGGATCCATTCGCAAAATATGTAAACATGGCAACACTTATTATTTGTTGGCATGCAGACCTCTTGTTTTTGAGGGAATGAATCAAATTGTTCAAAAAGTAAAATGTTGAATTAAAGCTTTTTTACAATACTTGATTAAAAACAAATAAGCAGAAAAAATTTAGTGAAGTAATAGCGTATAAAAACTTCAGTATAAGTGTAAAATTCATTATAAATCGAAAAATTACATACTTAAAATTGTTAAAATTTGACTTAAAATTAAAATATCTTAAAAACTTAGTTTGCGGCGGCTATATTTATATATATTCGTAATCTGAAGAATATCCTCGATCCGCCCAAACCATTTTAACCATTTAATTTGAAGACATTTTAATTTAAAGATCTCCCAAAAATATTCTTGTGTGCTGAAAGAAATGGGAGAAACTTTCCCGACTCGATTTGCCATGTGAACGGAATTAGCAACACCAAAAAAGAAGTTGCGGATAATGAGCAGCAAAAGTTATCACGTTTGAACTCAAAGTTCAAAGTTTGGGAGTTTCATGCAGTCGCAACGAAAGATTACACTCAAAACGCAGGAACCGGAATCGTTCAATCGGTGATGTAAAACCTTTCCGATATACAATACAGTGGCTCACAGCCAAGATGGTGCAGAAACTATATGAAAAAGCGCTTAGAAAACATCATGTTTATATTGCGAAATAAAAAATTTTTACTTATTTATTGATTTGTTATATACAGCTGAGTTCATGAAAATAGTAGCACTAGTGGGCTCTAACTATAAAACTAAAAATGAAGTAAAAATAGAAACTACTTTGTAAATAACATTAGAAAGTAATTGTTAGTTAGTTTTAGTTTTTCTCATTATATTTTTTCAATATATATATGTATATTTTTTTTACAAGATTTATTTAAAAAAAAAACGTAGAAATTTGTGTGTTCATGAAGTAGTGACTATATTGTTCAGAGAAAAACAAAAAAAAATCCAGTCAGCAATTAAAATTTCATAAAGTAAATGTTTTCGGTAGACTAATGTTTTTTGTAAAGCCACTATTTTTTAATGCAGCCGTACACCGACGAGACATGGAGTCTACTGGATCCTGACAACGTTTTATAGGTATCTGATCCCATTCCTCCTTGACGACTAACCAAAGATGACGACTAACTCAAAGATTTGATGGATTTGCTGTGGCTGCAACTCGTTTAACATCACCCCATAAATTTTCGATCGAATTTAGGTCCGGAGAGTGCGCTGGTCAGGACATTACTTCTATCCTTTTTGATGCAAACCATGCCTTAACTAGTTTGCTAGTATGTTTTGGATCGTTGTCCTGCTGAAAAAACCACTTTATACGCATTTCCCAGCTAGCAAATGGTAACATAACATCATTTAATATGTTTACGTACACTGCGCGGTCCATAATGGCATCGATCAAAATGTATAGGACCAACCCCCTGGTACGAAAAGCAAGGTCATACCATAATGCTGAGACCACCATGTTTAACCGTTTTTGTAGTGTACCTGAGGACATGCTTCTTGGTCAATAGCGGTACTTTCCGGAGACTCCTTGCTTTCAAATTATTTTCAATTAGTAACCTACGAATTGTGAGAGTAATAATCGACGAGTTTAAATAATTTTTTTATTATCACTTTTGAGGATGGTGACGGCTTGTTTTTATATATCGTACAATTTGTCTATCCTCTAATATTGATGTTTTATGTTTTTCTCCACGTATGTCTGCTTCTTTATTATACTTAATAGCATTACATATCATGGGGTATCATGGGGAGATAATGTGGGGCTACAGCCTACTATAATTTCGATTTCCTTGTAGGTTTTGCCTTGTTTCCTTAGGTTCACTATCCATTCACGCTTCTCCATAGAACAATGTCTTTCTCTACCCATTCTTCTTATTCGTCTTATTAAGTCCTTTAAATAAACTTACTTATTCCAACTTTATAATGATTTTTTAATTTATCGACCACTTACGCAAAGCACTACTATTTGAATGAACAGCTTGTTTTTCAAACTTTGCAAAAGTGTATCATAAAAAAGCACCTCAGCCTTAAGCACCTTCAGCTGAAGCAAAAGTGACGGGATATATCAATATACAATATACATATATATATACATACATATACAATATACATATATATATACATACATATACAATATACATATATATATACATACATATACAATATACATATATATATACATACATATACAATATACATATCAAATATAAAATGTTGTTACACTACTATTTTCATGAACACAACTGTATATGTTAAATTGTGTAAAAAAGAAACGCCAAAATTATTTCTTTTTTTCAAACGTTAAGTAAAAGCATGTTGGTATACCAAAAGGCAAACTCACAGCCCAAAAGATGCACAAATATTTACCATTAGCGACGACAGCTTGACGCCGATTTTCGAATGCAAAGTAAATATTGTTATAATGTGAGGGAATCCTAGAATAATATTTGATAGTTTTGACATTTTAGTATTGTCGTTCGTAAGGTGTAGTTCAAAATGGGTCGCCAAACTAGTATTGAAGTGCGCTAATTAATCCTAAAGCATTATAAACACAGCAAAAGTCAACGCGAAATCGCGGAAATGGTGAAACTGAGTCAAGGAATTCAGCATATCAATGAACGTTATGTTCGTGAAAATCGTGGCTCATAATAAAATATTTAACGAAAGTGATTCCCGTTGGATTGTACGGAAAATACGCGAAAATCCCCATTTAAGTGGTCCAGCTTTAAGCAACGAAGTGGAAAGGTGTGTTAGGAATAAAAGCCGTCCGGAAACCATACGAAGAGTGCTCAGAGAAGCTGATTTCAATGGCCGCACAGTCCGAAATAAACCATAAATCAATCCTAAAAATCGAAGTGCAAGGTTGAAGAATAAAGCTTCTGAAATACCGTAATTTTTGCAGATGAGAGTAAATTCAACCTGTTTAAATCAGATGGAAAGAACTTTGTATGGAGAAAAGCAAATGCTAAGCTACAACCGCAAAATCTACATAGCACCGTAAAACATGGTGGAGGGCATGTAACGGTGTGGGGATGCATGTCGTCTTCTGGAGTCGTAAATTTGCTTTTGATGTGACAAAAAGCAGACAAAAACATTCATTTGCTTTCCTAACATTGCTTGACAGTTCATATTTTGACATCGAAGCAAACTTTCCTTTCCGTGTTTTTCCTGGTATTTAATATTTCGTGTTTTCTTATTTTCATCTTAACGGATTCGGTAAACTAAACTTACATACATATTTGTAAAATATATTTCGATCAAATTGAAAAATAATAGAAAAAAAAGAATTAGGTAAAGCATAAAAAGGTGAGAGTTGTTCAAAAATTTGAATCGCTTTGCTTCGCCTCGAAAACTATGTGAACGTATTCATACAAAGGAATCGATCAATCGAACATAACTGTCTAAGCAAAAGTCAAAGCTAAAGCAAGGCAAAGTTAACCCAAAGTTGTATAGGAATCAGCCATTATGCGTCTTGTATTTGTAGTATAACCTGCAGTTTTATTTGTTTTTTTTTTTCGTTTGCAATATTTGGAGATATGCTAACACTTAGTATTTGTTAACCCTCTTGTTACAAAACGAAAACTTGCGTACCTAAATTGTTAAATTTATGAACTTTATATAACATAACCATAAATCTCTTTGAAATTAATAGTTTGATATAAAAGAGGGTTGAACATAAAAAGAAGATTAATGAAGAAGTTTTGGATGCAAGTCTTCATGTGGTCTTTGCCATACCCTTACTCTCCCG
This sequence comes from Bactrocera minax, assembly GCA_021498325.1. NCBI lineage: Eukaryota > Metazoa > Arthropoda > Insecta > Diptera > Tephritidae > Bactrocera > Bactrocera minax. The sequence continues at coordinate 80,711 of JAKEEE010000199.1, forward strand.
CCTGATCGAAATAAGTTGAATTTCGATTCGTTAACAGAAATTTCGTTTTTCCAGAAAACATGATTTTTCAAGTAGGAGATGGGAACGTATTCCAAATGATTTTTGCATGTGCTTTCACTAACGAATGTTTTACTTCCGTGCACTTCCTCCATGTATACTACTAGGCTTGTGAAGATTTAATTTGACTTTTTGGACTGACACGATTAATAAGTTGATATGAAAAATATGGTTAAATTAAGTAAACGCAAAATTTTGCTAAACAATTTCTTAATGGGTTTCTTAGTGAGTTGTTGTTGTTCAGACCCTCTTTGGGGGCAAACGCAAAATTAATTGTCATCGAAATCACTTGACGATGGGTCCAGGAAATGAGCTATTTCGACGGGATCGGACTATATGAAAAAGGGTGTTAAGTGAGTTGGTTTTAAGGGTCATGCAAAGAGGTAGTTAGAGTAATGCAGGCACTTGTTGCATGCTGGACATAAATTAGGTATGTCGGGGTCGTTTCTGGATAAGTAGAAGTTTAACCTGCTACAGTATCCAGAACGAAGTTGCGCAAGGGTCACTCCAGTTTCACGCGGCAACACGAGCTCTTGTTCTGCGATAGTTGTTGATTGGACTCCGAGGACGCCATTTACTAGGAGGGACTCAGTGAAGGTGTTAATAGCTCATCTGTGAATGCGTACACTACTTGTCAGAAAGTAGTAGGGTCCGAAGCTAGATCGGTAAAATATTGTACTTCGTCGACGTATTGTAGAATTGTAACTGCGGTCACAGCGACGTGCATCCAGCTGCATCCAGAGGACCATACTTGGTTTATGACCGGCTGGCCGATTAAATCGTAAGTTGCCAGCAACGTTTCTTTGTCTTTGCCCCATGTTCTGCCGGCTAGCGACTTGAAGATATTGTTGCGGCTCTGTACTTTGGTAATAATCGCGGCCGTATTTTGAAGTTTACTGTCGTAATTGTGAGGTTATCGACAAAGTTGTTGAGGTCTAGTCTATACAACTCCGTCCAATTTCCTCTGTCCGTCCGACGTCAATGTCGTGCAATCGTCATCGTATGAGGTAGCGGAAAATCCTTTCGGTAGTTGAGGGAGTTTCGAGATATAGTAATTAAATAGCAATGGCGAGAGGACACCACCCTGCGGAACTCCCTGTTTAATTCTTCCTAGTTTAGAATGTTGACCTCGAAATAGTACGGGTGATTGACGACCGCTCAGATAGTTCATGGTCCATCTCTTCAGCCCTGAAGAGAGCGTAGATTATTCAATATCTTCTAGCAGCGTTGTGTGGTTGATTGTATCAAAAGCTTTTGACAAGCCCAACGTTGGTAGGATGGTCCCCTCACGGGGTGGTTTTTGATTGAGATCGTGAGTTATCTGGAGATTTATGATGCTAAGTGCTGTGGTGGTTCTATGCATTTTACGGAAACCGTGCTGGTGTTCAGCTAGGCTCAGGTAGTGAGTGAAGGTTGGGAGTAGCAAGACCTCAAATGTCTTCACTACTGTGTAAAGGAGAGTTATCGAACAATAAGACTCCCTATGTTGGCAAGTTTCCCAGGTTTCAGTAGTGGGACCACTATTCCGATTACGGAAGTACATTTGGTATGTGGCAGGTTGAGAACTTTGGTGAGGTATTTTACTAGCGTTGAGCCTAGCTGTTTTAACATCAACATGTTTATGCCGTCTGGACCGGATTTGGACGATTTGGCCTTGTTGATTACACCCTGAACTTCCTCGTTGGTGAAAACAAGTGGCTCGTAGTCTTTTGGCATGTTGTCTGTCTGTCGGGTCCAAGGAGGCACGATTATGAATTGACGTCTAAACCTTGCTCACATCGGCGGCGAGATTGCAAGACTTTAGGTGGTCTACCCATTTCGTCCACTTATGTTGACTTGCTAGTTGTCGAATTTATAAATATATTTTATTATGTATTTTTATATATATATTTTGTTTTGTATAATATAGATTTTATTTCATATATATATATAGAGTTTATTTTACATACTTATATATATATATTATTTTATATATATATTACATATATATTTTTATTTATTTTTATTTATATATATTATATATATAATAAATGGATATTTTTTAAATGCAATCTGTTGCTTTCACATTACTATATACTGAATGCTCGCACCAATTAATATATCGGAATAGCAATTTACTCAAATGGTTCCCTCACGTATGCTATCTCCTGCCAAAATATGGCCGAAATTGAGCTATATCTTTTCAAGCCCCTATATATCGAATATGTGGGCCTCAGTGCCTATGGCCGACCTTTTATCGGCCAATCTCTGAGATTTGTGTATTAATTATATTCAGAAAGCACCTTTTTCTAGTAATAATATGCCCTTGGACCAGAAAGGGTAAAAAAAAGCTAAAGTTAGCTTCCATACACCTAACATAAACATTTTCGAACTTCCGGTTATTATATATCGATCCGTACCGTATATACTGTATATATCGATCAATCTACGAGATATCTTAATGAAAGTCAGATAATGTCTTTCTGGTGATAATGTGTCCTGATGCTAAAAATTGATGAATTCGAGCCAATCTTCCCCTCTTATATTTCCCCGGGATAATTATTTATTCTTTAACGGGATATTTTTAAAACTAAAAAGTCTTTTATAACATTAAAAATTGCTATCGCATCTGCTTTTCCAAGTTCTAACAATGTTAGAAAGTGATCATGATATGATAAAATACTCGTATTTTGCAACAAGTACCAAACACTTTTTGGTTGTTTTTATTAGCTATTATTATTTATTAAATTAGCTATTATTTTTAAACTTTCTTTTATAACCTTTTGTCTACCAAAAGTAAATGAAACTACGAATTTTGGTCCCATCGGACCAAAACGGCAACACTACATGTAAGCGATTTCTGACATTCCGGTTGACCTTAAACCGTTTATATTGTATAAGTCAATATGTGTAATATTTTAAAGAAATAAAGTGTTTTCTTAACCACAAAAAACAGACTGCTCTACCTTCGCACAACATCATCCTTCCCACAATATCATGGATATACATAGATAATTTGCCTTATTTAGGTTGATTTTATGAGTACATGGCATAGTAAAAGTTAATATGATGCCAAGTAAGCAATGTCGAATAATCAAAGTTTAATTCTTCGCAACAGTTCTTAATATAAAGTTGTGCCAACACCTAATAGTATTTTTCCCCCTTTGTTTCTCACAGATCTGAAGAGTATAAATGTTTGGTTACACCCGAATTACCCCTTCCATATTTGTTTTTGTTACCTTAGCAAAGGCAGTAGTAGGCAATAGCACAAGTAACTGCTCAAGTGAGCAAGTAAAAGCGAATCAACATGCACACCTGTGTGTAGTGTTAATGCATATAAAATTGTGCAGTATATTTGCAATAATACCAGTTTAAATTCATGACATCTACGACAACTATGGAATTCCATAACAACCCTGTACACTTGTGGATATATATATGTAAATCCAACATTAAAGATATCAGAATTTCTATCTGCAGTTATATTAAAGCAATTCTTTACAAACATTACCTATGAATTTAAGAAATATTGTCGATGACATACCGACTATTTTTGATGAAAAATTATGTTCTCTTATTCACTCTTTTAATTTTCAAGATACATGTGATATGGATGGTTTAAAAATTGTTCTATCTTTTATATAAAAACAACAGTGTTATTAATTTTTGGTTGATAAAGGTGATGTTAATGGTTTTTTGTGTTAAAAAAGTTGGAAAGGTATTTGAATTAAGTAGTGAATGGATAGTCTCTTTTCTTGCTATACTTTCTTCCCTTCTGTATAGTTTGACCTTTATCAATCCAATATAAATATTTATTTACATTTGTTTTTTTTACGAAATATCTGTTTGTTACGGGATATAGTTAATTCATTAAATTTAAACTCTGTTTTTTCTTTGAAATGTTTTGTGTATTTCCGCAATCTATATGCATACAACTTCCACTTCTGTTAATGGTACACAGACTTTTCGGTATTTTGTTTTAGGTTTTCCATTATTTTTTTTGTACTCTCTTGAATTGTTGCGACAGAGTATAATTGTTTTTGTACATTAACGGCTGTTTGTAATATCGGTTTGTAAAAATGCAGATATCTTGCAGAAACTTGGTACACGTATTCCTATGACAAGGTTCATCGGCAATGAGCGAATGCCGTTAAGTTAAAAATTATAAAGTGCTATAATTTAGCCAAAAATGAAGATACAAAACTGTAACTTGGTACATGGTATCAAGGTAAGAGGGTCACCTGTGATTTAAAGGTTTTTAAAAAGTGCACTGTGCATACAACGGTTCTTTTGATAACGGAAAGTGCTTTACTCGCTGAAGAAAAACGTCAGAAGCATTAAATTTCAGAGTAACAGAGGAACTGCAGGGAAACCAGTGTGAAAAATGAACAATAAGCGTGGCACCGCCCACTATCAAGTCAAATCCCACATCTCAGGAACTATTATACCCCTTCAAAATTTGGTTCATAACATTATTTTTGCATCCCTATATTACAGTGCAAAAAGGGGCGTAATCGGACTGCAACCATGCCAAACTTCATGTATTTTATATTCTATCTCCTTTACTTTACAGTATATATATCAAGTACCAATAAAGACATCGGAACAACACTTTGCACAAATAATGCCTTCTACGTATGGTAAGCCCTCTGATACCGAATACGTAGACCACAGTGCCCATGGCTAGCTTTATATCGAAAATATCGGTCAATTGTTGAAACATATTAATGAGTAAAATCGGGACAATACTTCTAACCCTCATATATCTAATTAATCTAATAAAAGAATTTCAAACATCCGGTTGGCTTTATACTGTATATATCGCTCAATATGTAAGATATCTTAAGAGGATTGAGTAATAATAATTGACATATAATATTGGATATACTATAGTTTAAAGGTCAATGCAATGTGTCCATTTCATCCCCTAGCACATATATGTCCGATGTAGTGATTTCCGACTTTCCACCTGACTAAACTGTTTATATAAGTTAATTTGTGTGATATTTTAATTAAATTAAAATTGGTCTGGTTAAATTTTTGCTCATATACCCAATATATTTATTAATTTTAGCCCCTTGGGTTTATTTATTTGAGTTAATAAGGTTAATTTTAATTAAAATATTAGACAAGAAGCAAAATTTAGTAATGAAACTAAGTGAGACTATGACCTATAATATATGTTAATAAGATTCTAAATATGACTATAATCCATTTATGGGTTCGTCGAATCATGATTATTGAATTCATTTGCAACATTTTTTGATATAAATTTTTGTCCACACCTGATTATATTTCCGTACCTTTCAACTGCGCAAATTGCGAGAGCGTAATGTGATCGGTTACATCCGAACTTATTACTTCCATTCTTGTTTTAAATAAAGTTTTGTTAAGCCTTGAAAATATCTTCCGTCTTTCTAATCCCTTTAAATTGCGAAAGTATAAAATGTTCGCTTGCACCAAAAGTAGTGGTACTATACTGTACTTTAAACTTGGTAGTACTATTAATATTGTCGTTATTATTAAAAATGTTGATGATCCTTTTATTTAAAGAACAGGTTGCTCTGGAAAAAGTCGTTTGTTCCCCTATGCGAAATTCTGGAACTTATTCATTGGCGCTTCGTTTTCTTAATAGTTCGAGCAAAGAAGCGATGAAGAAAAAAACTTGCCTTTGGACTTCAATACTTTTAAAGTTTTATGTGTCATGTAAAGAGAGTCGAGATGCCAACCAGCTGATTGTAATTCTTGGTAGATTTTTAATTACTTTACAATTTCACTGGTGCTAATCAACTTTTGATATACAATTTTTCTAGGTGTACTTGCTAAGTCTGCCTACACTTCAGAGGTATCTCGCAGAATGTTTGGTTCTAATTACGTCAAGAAAATTTTTGAAATAATCAGTAAAGAATATTACACCCCTATAAATAATCTGGCGATTCTTCGTCTTATGGTTATCCTGTTACAACTTTATCCTGAATACAGTATTCAATGTAGCGGCATAGTTAAGGATTTTGTATCTCAATTTACGGATTCACCCAATCATAATATAGTGGAAAGTTCTGCTAAATGTTATCATCATCTGCTTTCTATATCGAAATATCGTTTCAATAGAATAGCAGTGAAGGAACTTTGGCAGACTTATCAAGGAAGACTGTTGGATATGTTAAGATCGCTGTCGGATTTATTTTTAGGAATATCGGACTCTCCAGCTATTGAAGCTCTGGACTGCGAACATTTGAATATTCCTATGCTGCAACTTTGTGATGATCCAACAGAAAGAATTTCACAAGTTTTCATTCGTTTCAAAAATGTGGCGATATATTTTATTGTTACATTAAGGTATGTTAATGAGGTACTTAAGATTTTCATAATTTATTGAATTCTTCCTTTTAACACAAAGGGAACCATTTTTAAATGAAAAACCTGTCAACACAAATAAAATCTTCGGAATCATAAAAAGTGCCCTGACCGTTACTCATTTATGCATCCAACAAAAAAAAACAATATTTGATATAACGCGTAATCTACTCCTACCTGAATTTTATTACATTTTGTTGCTCATTTTGGAAGCTTTAATCATAACGTAAGCAGAAACGAAATTGCAGTAATACTGTACCTAATTATGTATATTTTTTAGGTTACAAAGGCATTTAAGGAAGAACTATAAACAAATATGGATGATTTTGGGGGATATGCTTAAACTAAATACACATAAAATATTAATTGAACAAAAGAAAACATATATGTAAGTTAAAATTTTCACTTCGTTAACAAAATATATTAAATAAATTATACTTAGGCGCTTACGTGGAAAAATATACGATGTCATTACTTTATGGTGCAAAATTTTTAATCAAGGCAATCGAAGTGATTTGTTGATTAACTTTATGCTGAAGGATATACAAGAAATATCTTCTACTTTATCAAAGGTAGGTATATAAAATGTTAGTAGCAAGGAACGAATATCCTCGTCATTTGTATCCTTAGTCAACTACTAATTTTTTTAAACTAAGATTTTTAATGTTTTATCGCGCTAATTATTTTTGGTAGTACACAAATTTATACATATCACTAATTTACTCGAAGACTGTCGCAATATAAAAAAAATCTGTTTTGCAGAAAGCATTGCTTTAATATATTACTAAATTTCAATAATAAGACAAAATATTAAAATATTAGGATTAATAAGTTCTTTAGTGCATTTAATTTTTTACATTTCTTTCAACTTAGGTTGAAAATGCGTTAGGTACGTTTAATTTCGAGGTATGAATATGAATGAATTATAATATTGTACTATAGGTTTAATTCATTGCAGAAATGTTTATCACAGCTGCCGAGTTAAAGTTAAAGGTTAAGCTGTACACAAAATACCCGAAACTATACGTCTCGCGTTTTTTTTTTAAATTAATTATAAATGCATTTCACTATACTTATGGTAATACCTGCAGTGAATCCTACGTGCAACTTATCTGTCCGTTGTTCCAACTTTAATGCAGTAAGTGAAGTTCTCGGTATCTCTATGCCAGCGTACCGTTCTTACGCTTTGTTCAGTCATTGTTAATTTCATTCCATTTTTGTAATTTGCCTTTTGTTCAGTCATTGTTAATTTCATTCCATTTTTGTAATTCGCCTTTTTTCAGTCCAGCTTTATAATTGTATGTAATATATGTATATAGCATATATTATATACAAGATACGATATACGTATAAGATATACATATATTATAATATATGTATATATTATATAATATGTATATATATGTATATATTATAATATATACATATAAACCTTTAACAGAAACATAAATTAAATTCTTTTATTTATTTTAATTAATAAAAATTATGTAATTTATTGATAGAAAGAAGGCATATATTTTGAAATTCTTCAAATACTTCAAAATATTACAAGATAGATATAAGTAAGACTATTATCGTCTATCAGAGATTATTTTCGTGAAGCTAGACATCACCTGATCGGATGGCTATGGCCTGACATCCATCGCCATCGATGAGACGATATTACACTATGTTGTGTAGAACGAAGGCTAGGCCACCACCATTATCTCGAAAGCGATCTTTACAAATGACGTTGAAACCTGCGCATCTCAGAAGATCTGAGCGGTTGTTTAATTTGATTTCTTGGACCGCAGCTATCGATATGTCTTCCCGGCTAATAAAATCAGCTATCTCCTCTTACTCGAGAGTCCGTTGCAGTTAAGTTGTAAAATTGTCGTGCGTCGCGGTAAAGTTGTCGTGGTCCTGAGGGTGAGGGATTGGTGTATAGGTGGTGCTTGTTATAGCTGTATTACCCGCGAAAACGGTTGCCACACTGTTGTGTGATTTGGCGACGCCATTGAAGGCTGTTGCGAGGGCAGACTCCTACAGCAGAAGGCAATGTATGACACACTCCACTCAGACAGTGGTGCGCAGACCGGAGCACGTCTGGAAATGATATCACCCAGAGCACAAATTGCGTCTGACTGATATGATGTTCCGATGTATTGAGGTGCGACACACAGAACAGAAGGTGGCAGGAATCAGGAGCTGCCTTGTGGTTCTCGCACGGGGATTGGAGTGGGCAGCAGGTTGGGGGTGGGACTGGTCAGAATGGGAGTCATGCTGGCTAGTTGAGCTCCAGACGACCACTCGGCTGGAGTGTCGGCGCAGCGCGCGAACTGGGTGATATCTGCACAGCGCCAAGTTTCGCTGTGGTGTGTTGGTAGTATGGAACAACATAACTTTTGGACCACTCCCTGTAAGTTTTATGGCCTGAACAGGTCTCCATCCATTGCATGTATCTCACCTAGCCGAGGTGGAGTTTGGATGAAGCCTTTTAGTGCATACGCAGCAGAAGAATTCCTCCGGGCCTGGGTTGGACCCAATGTCAGGACGGAAGAGGAGGATATAGAGCTGCGCTGATGCTAAGAGTTGCTCTGATGATGACAACTTTTGTTTTTCATTTACCGATCCAAACAGCGTTAGATCCTCGAACTAGCAGCCCTTGGTCGGATTAAAAAGTCTAGGTTAACTCCGGTACCTTAGAACCTGTTGTGGGAATTGATTTTATTGATTACATTTCGTTCGTTTATATCGAACATGTCTGAATAGAATTTATCTCAATAAAATAAGAATATTTCGATTACCATTGTGTTATTCGGTAGTGAAAATTAGTGATACCAGTTGTACATTTTCGCAGCACTATTGTGATAAATATAGTGATTTGTGTAAGTCTGGTGGATTTTAGTATAAATATCATAGATAAGAGGTATATGCCCCGTAGTTATAAGTTAATAAGATACCAGAATATGGACAGAGTAACACCTAAACCTAAACACCATAGGTACTGAGTTATGTATATCAAAGTGATCAGTATGACAAGATGAAATGAATTGTCTATCTGTTCGTCCGTACGTAACTTAAGTAAAAATGCCGTTAAGTGAAAAATATGAAGTGCTGTGACTAAGGCACAAATTAAGAAACAAACTCAAATTTGATACAGAGGGTCACAGTAGAGAGGCGCATTTGTGGTTACAATTTTGTTGAAAAGTGGGCGTAGCGCCGTATATGTCTCAAATTGCTGAAGCTATATCAAATTCGGTGGAAATATTTAACTTTTGCTCCTTATCGCTCACCCCCCAAGGTTATGTTGAAAACTATTAAAAGTGAGGTAACTCGCTAAACAAAAACGTCAGAAGCATTAAATTTTCCAGTAAAAGTGATACGGAACAAGTGCATCTGAATCGCTATGAAAAAAGTGTACAACGGGGTTATTGTAATATTATTATATATTATTTAAATGTATAACACAATTTTGAATCCGACCCGACTATTTCAGTTTGCAACATATAAATCAAGAACCAAACTTTGCACCAACATAAGTGCACTTAAGGTATGGAACCTCTCGCTTAAAAATGGTCGAAATCGGACTAAAATGTTTAAGTCCCCAGATATCGAATATGATGACCCTAATGCTTACGGTAGTTTATACCGAAAATATTGGTCAAACTGTGAGATATCTTAATGCAATTTAGAAAATATCTTCACGTATTTAATATGTAAGATATCTTTGCAAAATTAAATGAAAGTTTGGTGGCGAAAATTGGTGAAATCCCTATATATATAATGATTTAATGATACAATGACTAATATAGTGATTTTAAAACTCTATACCCTCTCCTGTGCTTGTGGTCAAACTGTGGTTTACTACTGAATATGAATAAAATCGGTTTAATCATTCAGTTATTCGGTAGTGACACCTATTGGTATGATGAATGTATTTGTTTGTGTTACTGAGATTGATTTTAATACAAATATCATGGATATGAAGCAAAATGAAGTAATGAAGTAATAATGAAACTAAGTGAGTATACGACAAATAGCAATTGTTTCATCGAATGACAAATATTGAATTCATTTGCAACATTTTAAAATAAAGTTTTGCCAACCCCTGAAAATATTTAACCGCCTTTGATCCTTGCAAATGTTCGGTTACAACCGAACTTAGCCCTCCTTCCTTGTTTTATATGAAGTTTTATTAACACCTGAAAATATTTAACCCTCTTTGAACCTCGAAAATTGTGGGTATAAAATGTTAGGTTATATCCGAACTTAGTCCTTCCTCACTTGTTTTAGACAAATTTATAATAAAAATTTACACAATTTATAAAAAACGAGGTTAAAATAACAATTAACAGTTAAAAATGTTTTCTTATTTAAACAAAAATAACTTGAATGAATATGCAGCAGTCCTTTTTTGCTTCTTTGCAGCTTTGAAGTGGGAATGGATTCGAGTGATCACGAAACCTTTTACGTGCAGGACATAAGTTTTAGCCCAGACCTTTTCCTTGCTGTGATATAAATCAAAATACATTTTAATAGTTATTCACTCTTTCATAAAGAATAACTAAATTTTATTGTATTATTATTTTTCGTTTCAACTTTAGCAGTTGAATGATAATTTATGAAATTCCCACTTGGTAAAAAGCACATTTATTAATGCTTTTTGTACAACAAACTCATGTTTGCTTCAGTTTTAAATTTCTTTCTATGGTTGCATTTGGGGTACATTTTAATTGAACACGTTCAATATGTGATGCGTCTAAAAACATGAAATATATATAAAATAAAAAATTTGGCCAACCAGTCAAATCAAAAGCAAAGCAGACAGCAATTTACCAAATTGAAGCTACCGATCGCCGAAAAGCGCCCGAAATTTGCGACTAGACACGAGGCAATAAATTTCCATCATGAAAAAAAGTGAAGTTATGAAAATCAAAGCTCGGTCTCGTGTTGAAAGACCTGTTAAAAACTATTTGGAAAACAGCGGCTGGGAAATTTTGCCTTACCCGTCTTATAGCTCAGACCTTGCCCCTTAATCGACCGAACTAGCAATTGTTCCGGTCAACCAGAAAATCACTTGAATGCGGTTCACATCAGAACAGGGTATCAAAAATTGGCTTGATTCATTCCTGGCCGCAGGCTTGACGGTCGCGCAGTTCTTTTGGGATGGAATCCAGAAATTGCCAGAAGGATGGGAAAATGTTATAGCTTCAGATGGGCAATACTTTGAATAATACTATTGTACATGTATTTCTTAAAAAAATAAACAAATTTAAAAACAAAAAAAAAAAACGCACGAATATAGTTATGGACTCAATATATAAAAATATGAAGTGAATATTACAGATGAAGTAAATATTACATTTATGTATTATATTTACAGATATCAACAACAAACTTCTATTCGTCAGGAACTGATCTGGAGACAATTGTTCAAGAACTTAATTGTTCCACACAAAGATGCATATCCCAAGTTCTAAATTCATCTGCAAATAGTTTAAAATATGATATAACCACGGTATTTGGTTTTTGGTAACATAATCCCCATTTTTAACTTTTATTTTTTATATTCTTTAGGCTATTGAGGCGAATGTTTTAACTGCTTTTAGTAGGATGTGTGATGTATCACTGAATAAATATGACTATAAATGTCGGACTGACTTTATTTCAACTCTATTCTCGATGTTGACAGAAAATATTTATTTAGATCCATCATCTGCTGAGTTCTTAATCAACACAATACGCCATATTTCTTTAACAGACCAAAGAATTGAAGATTATAATAAATATGCATTGATAATGTTACATTTGGAAAACTGCGTGCATCCTCAAAAGAATGATTTAAAATCTTCGGTTGAGATTGGCCAAATTCTTGCCGGGTTTCCATTGGTAGAAAAAGTCTTAATAAAATCTAAATATCAATATATTAACAGTCTGAGTGAAAGCACCGCAAGAGATTTAACTCAACCAGGTATGTATCTAGAAATTTGTGCATATAAATATACACATTCACATACATTTATTTACACGCCAACTTCAGTAATTTTTTATATTTTGGTTTAAAAAAAGTTCATCATCTTGTGTTCGTCAGCAATATTGCAATTAGTCAGCAGAAATCTAATGTTACACATATAATTGGTAGTGTAGAGAAAGAGGATTGATTTTTAAGTTTTCTTCCCTAATTAAAATGTTACCCGAACAATATCGGTACTGACAATTTATATCAATATGCTGGTAATAATATCAGGTTTTTTTTTACTTCTACCTCGACCCATAAGACTATGATAGTTATTTTAGTAATTAGATTAGTACTTATAAGCCTGTAAACCTGCCGCTTAAGGACTGTTTTACTTACACATTCTGATTATTTTTTCTATAAAGTTTTCGTATGAAAGTTCGGTAATTTCCTCTGACCCTAATGACATAAAGGTGCATTTAGTAACTTTTTATGGATGATGTACGGTCCATTCAACTCTGACGGACCTTTTAATAACACCCACTATTTTATCTATATATACAAGCACTGGGATGTTTCGGGATGTTGTGAATAGTCCTTGCTTGGTCAGAGCAGAAGATAAAATACATGTACACAAGTAACGCTTAAATGTGAGGAAATATACAGGTATTGGCAAAACTTTGTATATTATTAACATTAATTTATTAGGATTAGGATTAGGAAAAAAAAAAATTATTTGATATAGCATATGGGGGCTAGTATAATTCATGGAAATGAAATATGGAATAGAAATAGTATATCCAACTTTATACGCTGGATTAATTTTAAAGATATATTTTTAAAATATCTTACATATCGTCTCAAATATAAAGTATAAACCAACTCTTGTACCATTTTTAATGTAAAATTTATTTAGTGAGTTATCGAACTTTTTTTTAGTTTTCGGCATAACCGTTATATTAGGAGTGGGCGTGGTTACCATCCGATTTCATCCATTTTAACACTGTACTAGAAAGACTTGTCCTTTGCAAGTTTGGTTGATATAGCTTTAGTGGTTTGTGAGATATGTACATTATTAGGTGGCGGAGCCACACCACTTATTAAAAGCTTTTAAACCACAGATATCCCTCCATACTTCGATGCCAAATACCAAACAGCAGTTTTCTATCTTAATTTGCGGCTTAGTTATACTACTTTATAAATTTTCGCTTAACAGCATATCGAACCGATTCTGCACATCTTGAATACCAACCTTATAGTGCGAAGGAACACGTGTACCAAGTTTCTTCAATATACCTTAATTTTTACTTACGTTATCGCTTGCATGGACGGACTGACAGACAGTCATCCGGAATGCAACTCGTCTCGTCATCCTAATAATTGTGACATATAATTTTGTATATAACTGGATTGGTTTTAGGTGTTGAAAATAACCGTTAAGCGAACAAAACTATTTGCAACATGTCCAAAATTGGTAAAATTGGGTTGACACTCCCCCTAGCTCCTATATTGCTATTATATATATATTATATATGTAAGATTTCCGAATTTCCAGTTGGCTTTATATCATATATAACAACCAATCTATGAGATATCTTAATTAAATTCAGAAATCATCTTTTCCTGGTAATAACGTGTCGTGATGCCAAAAGTCATTAAATTTGCTCAACATTTCCACTAGTCCTCAAAACCCGATTTTTCAGCTGACTGAACCGTTTATATAGGTCAATATGTGTGCTATTTTATTGAAATTGTTTTCTCAACCATAATATGATATAGTACTGAATACGAATGAAATCGGTCTAGACCTTAGTTAAAACCCCATACCTCTCATTTAATTTACGCCCCCTGGGTGACTTTCGTCATCCGCTATTCGACCGTTTTCGCTTGACGTTGTCGTGAGTGGACTACTTTTCATCTGCTTCAGAAATGGATCGATTTTATTGCCATTCAGCAGTGCTTCGCAGATGGAAATTCGGTCGATAAAGCCACCAATTGTAAAAATAATTTCTTTTTACTAGACCTAATATGGTTGTAATCAATTGAAAATTTTCTTCGAAAAATAAATGTTGAATTAATGTGCAAATTTATTTAATATAATGTTTAGCCAACTCCTGAAAGTAGTAAGCAAATAGTAAGAGTCTAAAATGTTCGCTTTCCCGAACTTAGCCCTACCTTACTTGTTCACTTTTTATTTGTTAATTTCCACTGCAATAATTTTCTAAAAATTACACATTTTTTAAATCATTCGCTCTTGTTACTGACAATTCCATGCCATGCTTTTTTGTGTTAAATCCACCAAAGAGTTTTGTGACAATTTTACACAAATCAATTTAACCACTATATATTTAAATAAATGTAAGTTTTCATTTTCTTTATAACTATTTAATTTCATATATGTTAATGAAATTAGCCTTTAAAGCGTTACGCATTTCCAAATGTGTATAAACCCTGAATCTCAGTTCTTAAAGTATGCAGAATGAAAAACGAAACCCTAATAAAAAACCCAACCAACCCAAATTAAAAGAAGTTCTTTCATTAGAAATTTTTTCAGGTTATAAACTTTTTATTATCTATAATAAGTATTAAATTCTCAAAGTATGAAGTAAGAGAAACAAAATGATAATAAACACGTAAAGAAGGACGTTTGGGTCTAACCGAACATTTTATATTCTCGCAATTTCCAAAGATCAAAGCCGGGGGAATATTTTCAGGTGTTGACAAAAAATTTGTATTAAAAAATGTGGCGTAAAAATTTAACAATCATTCGACGAAATTGTGACTGAATTATAATCCTATTTTTATCTTACTTCATATCTGGTTTCATTACAACTTTTTTCTTTGCGTCCGAATTATTTATATTAAATTCATATCAACCCAATAAACTCAAATGATATCTGTGATATAAACTCATCCAAAAGCACTAAATTTAATATATTTTGGGTATATAAGGAAAAGGTCCACCACAGAATCGGAAATCATTACATTGGGTATATGCGGTTTACACCAAGGTGTGGCCGATAGCATTCATATACAGCGTTACATAATATTATGTTAAAGAAATCATGTCCACATAATTTCATAAAAATATCACACATATTGTCCAACAAGTTAACATAATAATATAACAGTTTAAAATCCTACTGGAACACACACGGGTTTAAAGTCGGAAATCCCTATTTATAAACATTGACCCATTTTACATATTTTCGAAATCAAACTGTAGCACGTCCATTATTATACGTTCATTTAATTTTGCTTAGATAACATCATATCATATCATATCATTGGCATCACGACATAGTATTACCAGGAAAAGAATGTGAAAGAAAAAAGTGTTTGACTTTAATTAAAATAGCTCACCGATTGTCCGATATATATGGTATAAAGTCAACCAGAAGTTTGAAAACTTATATCAGGTATATGGGAGCTAGGGGTCTTATTTACTTGATTTGTTAGACCACAATATTTTCAGACCAAGATTTGCCCTGAATTTCAGTAATATTTCTCGCAGATCGAGCGATGTTTTCCGTAAAAAGTCGGCATTTTATAGATTTTCACTTAATGGAATGGAGAATTTCACTTTCACACAATGACAGACGGACAGACAATCTCACGTAATTCGACTCGTCTCGTCATCTTGATCTTATATATATAATCTTATCTATCTATCTATCTTAGGTTACTAATATTTTATTAGTTTTAGGTGTTACAAACAACAGCAAAACTATTATACTCTTATGCATGTTGCGAGAGTATAAAAAACCTACAATCCAAAATTTTAGGAATTTATTACACTAGATGTTTTAAAATTTTCAGGTTATAAATTGTCTATATAGCATTTTTAGAATAACATGGCTTTGAGAAAACCCTTTCTATGTTTTTTACAAACTATTTCGTAGAACAAAGGAAATTTTTGTAGAATTACTTTCTTTAGAGAGGTCGAAGTTGGATTGGCTAGTAAATTGTTGATAGCGTTATATAGATGTTCCTCAACCACTAACATGTTACTTACTTACTTACATGTTAGTTTGTTAATTATGTTTACCTTTCATACATGAATTTTGCTAGAACTAGGATTTACAGCAGTTTTTCTTTCTGAGTTCGAAAGCTCTTAATACATTCGTTTTTACAATTCAATGCTATTCCAGTAACGTTTTATGATGAGTGGGCTGGTAATAAAAAAGGGGGAAAATTTTCTGAAGAATGAATATATGGTAGCTCCACGAATGAATTATAATTTTTACATAATTTTTGTAAGGTTAAAGAAGAATTTAAAATGGCAACCTGCGAATTCGGATTTAAGATAAGTATGGGCTGAAAGAGGAGGTTTTGAGCTGCGAGAGGCCTTTCGTTTTAATGATATTTATATTTAAATTTCAAAATTTTTTAAACCAATGAAAGCAATTTTAAAGATAAGACATTAATTCTGAAACATACATTCATATTTATTTTCTGTATTTGTACGAATTTAGATTCTTTAGCACTTTATAATCAGAACTGTCATTAGGACAGTTGACTGAACATCTAGAATTTGTCCAGGAACCTACACTATTTTGCGAATTTTGGAGTTTGAATACGTTAAATATCTTTAAAGAAAATGTTTATACTTTTTTTTTTCAATTATTTGCCAACGTTTTTAACAATAATTTACTAAACTTTATCTTCAAAAAATCGTTATTCTCATGAATTTTTCAAGTAATTTTTACTTTCACACTTTTTTGTTGTGAAATATTTTTGAAGTATTTACATTGTCTATTGATGCATTATTATGATTAAACTAATATTTATAATTATAATAATTGTGCCTAAATGCTGCATTTTTTTTATAAATTAAAGAAGTAAAAAATTTTTATATTCTCTAAAATTGCCAATATTAATAAACTTGAAAAACTGAGTCATTTAATGCACAGAAATTAGTAATTTCACGACGAACGTCCAAATCTGCTAAACGACTTTAAATTCTAATGAACGACATTATTATCATTTTATGATTTCTGTCAAAATTTTCAGCAATGCTGCTAAATAGTTTGAGCAGATTTTCCTACAAATATAAACTCAGGGTTTTTATCTGCGTTTTTCATGTATACCGGCTTCAGTAGCCACCCGAAAGCAAAATCCTATTATAGTATCCAGTGCAAATATACTGGCAACTATAATCCAATAGCCCCAATCCCGCAATAGAGGTACATGTGGTACGTGGGGCAAGTACATGTTTTTCGATTCAACATTTCGATATATAACTAAAATACCGTCAAACATGCTTACACCCATTTTAATTTTTTGCGGTTTAGGTTCGATATTTCGCAGCGTAGTGGGACAATTATATACAGTGGGGAGCAAAATTGAGGGCATATTGAGTTTTAAATATAAAACATATCCGATAGTGTTGAAAGTAAAAACGTAGAAATTACTAGAAATGGTAATTATTCGCCAAAAATTGCTAAAGAATTAAAAACTCCTCTAAAAGATCAAAAATATTACACATGTGAAGAATTTAGTAGGACGTCCAAGAATGATAAAGGATGCTGATGCACGCATAAAGGTGCAGTAATTTTTGAAAAAGGATTTGGGAACGCCAAAAGAAGCAGCGATTTAGAAATTAACAAAAATGTTAGTGTCTAAACTGCTCGAAGAGCGCAAAATAGGATTGAATTTGTAGCAGCAGTTAAGCAAAACAAGATCGGCCTTATCTGTAAAAAATATAAAAATGCTTCTAAAATTTAGCAAAAATCACGAGAAATGGTGTTTAGAAGACTGGAAGCGTGTAATTCGGTCTGATGAAAGCAAAATTAATCGTTTCAATTCTGACGTTAAATAATATTGCTGGCGTCGACCTGATGAATGATTGTCACGGTACCGCGCTTTGCAAAAAACGATGAAACAAGGTGGTGGTATTTATAAGTGGTCAATTTATAAGAGTGTTGTGTTTATGCACAATTATTACAATTATAAATATTACTTTAATCATATTTACATAATACATTTACATTTATTACATTTACAAAATATTTGACAAAAAAAAGTGTAAAGTAAATATTACTTTTCAAGGTAATTTTTGGTAAATTATGCAATTAGAAATGCTCGTAAATAAAAAAATGAAGTATACATATGCATTTTCCTTAAAATAATTCACTACCAAAACTCGCAGAACACTAGGCTATTGATATGGAACGACTGCCTGATTTTGACATTTCTTTATGCTATAACAAAAGTTGATAATAATCGATAATATCCACAAAATTGCGATTGATGACTCTGTTGCCTGTTGTAGGTAGCCGATATCCACTCGTAATGTATATTTTGATATATGGTTGCTGAGTGGCAACTCTACTCGCTTTATAATAGATATGCGTACCTTTGATAATATATAATTTCGTACCTTTGAGCATATTTCGCTTGTATCGGTATTAAGTGAGAAAATTGCGACTGCCATTGTGACATAAATTATAACGTCTACGTTACAATTGTAACCTAGTCTCTTGGTGTGTTTCTGAAAGCAAAACAGAAAGAATTGGTTGCCATAAAACCAAACCACAATAAAAATTCTGGTTCGAACATCAAACAAATAATATCAGATTTTCTGACAGGTTTTTATCGGTTTACATTCTGATTCCGACAACTATTAAATTCCATGGCAACCCTTAATATCATAAATATTGTTTCAATACAACGTCTAATAACGAAAATTAAATTCATAGAAATATGTTGCACAGATTATAATGATTTCGTTGACTTAACGGTTGCTTGAAGTGTGATAGTTATAACCACGCCCACCTCACATACGAATGTTATGTTGAAAACTACCGAAAATGGAGTAATGGTCTAACGGAGAACGTCGTGTTAACCATACAGAAAGTACAATTAGATTGTATGTAAACATCTATAAAAGTGGACAATGGGGGTGGCATCATACACCTTGAAATGAAATCGCAAATTTCAGTGAATCAAATTCTGTACCTAACATTCGCCTGATATCTTTACATTTAAAATATGGGGAAATCGGACTACAACCTACAACCTACACCTCCTACCCATATAACGCAATATATAATTCCATCACAAACTTCGCACAAATAGTGTCTTCATGGGGTGACATCTCTCATCTAAAAGTGGTCGAAAACGGACTATACTTTTTCAAGCCTCCATATACTAAATATGGGGCTCTCAATACCTATGATTGACTTTATACCAAAAATATCAAAAAATCCGAAAGGTATCTAAGATATACCAAATATATTAAATTTCGTCTCTTTAATTGAGTTTTTATCGCATATATCGGTATTAGACCAAAATATCTCAATAAAATTAACCAAGAATATTTCGATAAGTATTATTCCATACGGTAGTAAAAATTTAGGACGATTGCTAGATTTTATATAGTGTGACGTATAACGTTACGGAAAACATAAGAGAAATTGAAAATGACCCCAAAGGATAAAATGTTGTATAAAAAAAATAAAAATTCAAAAATGGTAAAAATTGATAATTCAGAATTAACAGAATTCTTCAGAGGAACAGAACATTGGCGTTGAAGGAACATACTCGTTACAACATTTAGAATAAATGTAGATTAGTGGCATATTTGCGAAAGGCTATGAAAGAGGAAGGTATTGACGAAGACAAATATAACTTCCCGAGTATTCCCAGGAATACGAAGAATGCAGAGAAGGGAGGTATTGTTGACCAATCAAAGGATGAAACAATGGAAACTGAAGTTCAGTTAGTTGAAAAAGCCAAGATTGCTAGTGCACCTCCGTCTATACACATGAACAGCGTATATTGGTCACAAAATATTGTATCACAAATTATGGTAGAAGAGCGGGAACACAGGATAGACATATTTTACAAATGATATTAGGACAGCGGGAAACACAGGAAGAGTCAAGCGCGATTTTGAAAACGAAGATGGACTCAAAAAATGCTTAAACCTGCTTAAGTAGACATAAGAAAAGATTGAGACAAAATATACCGATAATTTCAATAGTCTTCAGTTAAATCGTCAAATTACTTCAGTAAATATTTTCAGGATACTCGTAAAACGAGCTAGCTTGAATGGGCGTATGTTGGCTCCTGAAATTTAATGCTTCTTAATCTCGGCATATCTAATTAGAGGGAAAGCGAGTACTAAACTGTCAGGTTCTATCTTTCGTTCTGATATACCTACGGTAAAGTTGAGGGCATCGTAGGTGAGGACACCCAGGTTGCAAAGTTGCAATTGGAAATGTGAATTTGTTACACAAGTTTGTAGTAGCGTATATTATCGAGAAGTCATAATTAGAGTGGATTTCCTCTTTGACGAAGGCATGAAAATCGACCCTAAACAGTGTCAAGAAGTGTAACGACATGGAAATAGCATTTAGCTTTGGTTATGAACTTCCGTACTTAGAGGACTGTGTTAAAAACATGTTTGGTTTATCTGGATGACATAATTGTTTTAGGTAAAAATATTAAAGAATATCGTAATGTAATAATTTGGAAAACTGTTCCAGAAGATAGCTGTTAATGGTCCAAAACTAAGTCTCATGTTTCCTTCCCCCTGTTAAAAAAGGTAGTGAAGGTAGTAAACGTTAGAATAAATAGTTTGCTTTATAAAGTAAACTTTATAATAGTTTTTTATTTAACACCCCAGTGATCAAATTCGAAGAATGTTGGATTCATCGGGGTATCATCAATAAAAACCTAAGAATATATATTACACGTATGTAGATCCAGAGGATATTTTTCCTATTTATAAGGAATCGCTTTTAAGTGGAACGTCAAGGATACAATATTCACAATTATTTAGTTTGCTACTAAATTGCTATTAATTATTGTACTTGACCTAAAATCTTATAACTAAATTAAATAAGTATATTTGACATTTAAAGAAATGGATAAAACATCAATCAATGGAAAACATAATTTAGTAAGTATACTATTGTTTTCCAGAAAATTTCCACTTGTACATGCAACTCTGTTTAAGATAAGTTTAAAATGCATTAGCCATTATACACGCGGCTGCTTTTTTAACTTCCCTATTCAGTAACATATATACACTTTCATAGCAATAATTAGCATATATCTTAATATCTTACGAAATGTTTCCAATTGTTAGGAAATGAATAAGCGAAACATTCCGACTGTATTCAATT
Source organism: Bactrocera minax (assembly GCA_021498325.1). Taxonomy (NCBI): domain Eukaryota; kingdom Metazoa; phylum Arthropoda; class Insecta; order Diptera; family Tephritidae; genus Bactrocera; species Bactrocera minax. The sequence continues at coordinate 102,176 of JAKEEE010000199.1, forward strand.
CGAATAGAAGCGTTTTTATGCATATATACCGTTAAAGGAATGATAACGCTAAATTGTTTAAAAATACTTATACATAAATCTAACGGATAAATCTTAATCATAATTGTTCTACTCGCAGACGTGTTTTTGGCGTTAATTTAATTAAGCAAGGAGCTACTAAACTGAAACTCTTCTATTTTATATTTAATTACAGAAACCCAATCTTCAGAAGCACTGAATACAAGCAGCAAGATTGTAATACGTCCCGATAGATGTTTAACTGAAAATAACTTGGAAGGTGAGAATAATGAAATTCAATCAGAACATGTTTCAACCGATGACCAATTAGTTGCAAAAATTTTTACAACTTTTGTGGATGATTTATATTAAATAAAATTTTTGAAATGTTAAATTTTGTTTCCAATTTTTATTATTAAACAAACAACAACAAAACTATTATACTCTTATGCATGTTGCGAGAGTATAAAAAACCTACAATCCAAAATTTTAGGAATTTATTACACTAGATGTTTTAAAATTTTCAGGTTATAAATTGTCTATATAGCATTTTTAGAATAACATGGCTTTGAGAAAACCCTTTCTATGTTTTTTACAAACTATTTCGTAGAACAAAGGAAATTTTTGTAGAATTACTTTCTTTAGAGAGGTCGAAGTTGGATTGGCTAGTAAATTGTTGATAGGGTTATATAGATGTTCCTCAACCACTAACATGTTACTTACTTACTTACATGTTAGTTTGTTAATTATGTTTACCTTTCATACATGAATTTTGCTAGAACTAGGATTTACAGCAGTTTTTCTTTCTGAGTTCGAAAGCTCTTAATACATTCGTTTTTACAATTCAATGCTATTCCAGTAACGTTTTATGATGAGTGGGCTGGTAATAAAAAAGGGGGAAAATTTTCTGAAGAATGAATATATGGTAGCTCCACGAATGAATTATAATTTTTACATAATTTTTGTAAGGTTAAAGAAGAATTTAAAATGGCAACCTGCGAATTCGGATTTAAGATAAGTATGGGCTGAAAGAGGAGGTTTTGAGCTGCGAGAGGCCTTTCGTTTTAATGATATTTATATTTAAATTTCAAAATTTTTTAAACCAATGAAAGCAATTTTAAAGATAAGACATTAATTCTGAAACATACATTCATATTTATTTTCTGTATTTGTACGAATTTAGATTCTTTAGCACTTTATAATCAGAACTGTCATTAGGACAGTTGACTGAACATCTAGAATTTGTCCAGGAACCTACACTATTTTGCGAATTTTGGAGTTTGAATACGTTAAATATCTTTAAAGAAAATGTTTATACTTTTATTTATTATTTTAATTAAGTTTTAATTATTTGCCAACGTTTTTAACAATAATTTACTAAACTTTACTTTATTCAAAAAATCGTTATTCTCATGAATTTTTCAAGTAATTTTTACTTTCACACTTTTTTGTTGTGAAATATTTTTGAAGTATTTACATTGTCTATTGATGCATTATTATGATTAAACTAATATTTATAATTATAATAATTGTGCCTAAATGCTGCATTTTTTTTATAAATTAAAGAAGTAAAAAATTTTTATATTCTCTAAAATTGCCAATATTAATAAACTTGAAAAACTGAGTCATTTAATGCACAGAAATTAGTAATTTCACGACGAACGTCCAAATCTGCTAAACGACTTTAAATTCTAATGAACGACATTATTATCATTTTATGATTTCTGTCAAAATTTTCAGCAATGCTGCTAAATAGTTTGAGCAGATTTTCCTACAAATATAAACTCAGGGTTTTTATCTGCGTTTTTCATGTATACCGGCTTCAGTAGCCACCCGAAAGCAAAATCCTATTATAGTATCCAGTGCAAATATACTGGCAACTATAATCCAATAGCCCCAATCCCGCAATAGAGGTACATGTGGTACGTGGGGCAAGTACATGTTTTTCGATTCAACATTTCGATATATAACTAAAATACCGTCAAACATGCTTACACCCATTTTAATTTTTTGCGGTTTAGGTTCGATATTTCGCAGCGTAGTGGGACAATTATATACAGTGGGGAGCAAAATTGAGGGCATATTGAGTTTTAAATATAAAACATATCCGATAGTGTTGAAAGTAAAAACGTAGAAATTACTAGAAATGGTAATTATTCGCCAAAAATTGCTAAAGAATTAAAAACTCCTCTAAAAGATCAAAAATATTACACATGTGAAGAATTTAGTAGGACGTCCAAGAATGATAAAGGATGCTGATGCACGCATAAAGGTGCAGTAATTTTTGAAAAAGGATTTGGGAACGCCAAAAGAAGCAGCGATTTAGAAATTAACAAAAATGTTAGTGTCTAAACTGCTCGAAGAGCGCAAAATAGGATTGAATTTGTAGCAGCAGTTAAGCAAAACAAGATCGGCCTTATCTGTAAAAAATATAAAAATGCTTCTAAAATTTAGCAAAAATCACGAGAAATGGTGTTTAGAAGACTGGAAGCGTGTAATTCGGTCTGATGAAAGCAAAATTAATCGTTTCAATTCTGACGTTAAATAATATTGCTGGCGTCGACCTGATGAATGATTGTCACGGTACCGCGCTTTGCAAAAAACGATGAAACAAGGTGGTGGTATTTATAAGTGGTCAATTTATAAGAGTGTTGTGTTTATGCACAATTATTACAATTATAAATATTACTTTAATCATATTTACATAATACATTTACATTTATTACATTTACAAAATATTTGACAAAAAAAAGTGTAAAGTAAATATTACTTTTCAAGGTAATTTTTGGTAAATTATGCAATTAGAAATGCTCGTAAACAAAAAATGAAGTATACATATGTATTTTCCTTAAAATAATTCACTTCCAAAACTCGCAGAACACTAGGCTATTGAATGGAACGACTGCCTGATTTTGACATTTCTTTATGCTATAACAAAAGTTGATAATAATCGATAATATCCACAAAATTGCGATTGATGACTCTGTTGCCTGTTGTAGGTAGCCGATATCCACTCGTAATGTATATTTTGATATATGGTTGCTGAGTGGCAACTCTACTCGCTTTATAATAGATATGCGTACCTTTGATAATATATAATTTCGTACCTTTGAGCATATTTCGCTTGTATCGGTATTAAGTGAGAAAATTGCGACTGCCATTGTGACATAAATTATAACGTCTACGTTACAATTGTAACCTAGTCTCTTGGTGTGTTTCTGAAAGCAAAACAGAAAGAATTGGTTGCCATAAAACCAAACCACAATAAAAATTCTGGTTCGAACATCAAACAAATAATATCAGATTTTCTGACAGGTTTTTATCGGTTTACATTCTGATTCCGACAACTATTAAATTCCATAGCAACCCTTAATATCATAAATATTGTTTCAATACAACGTCTAATAACGAAAATTAAATTCATAGAAATATGTTGCACAGATTATAATGATTTCGTTGACTTAACGGTTGCTTGAAGTGTGATAGTTATAACCACGCCCACCTCACATACGAATGTTATGTTGAAAACTACCGAAAATGGAGTAATGGTCTAACGGAGAACGTCGTGTTAACCATACAGAAAGTACAATTAGATTGTATGTAAACATCTATAAAAGTGGACAATGGGGGTGGCATCATACACCTTGAAATGAAATCGCAAATTTCAGTGAATCAAATTCTGTACCTAACATTCGCCTGATATCTTTACATTTAAAATATGGGGAAATCGGACTACAACCTACAACCTACACCTCCTACCCATATAACGCAATATATAATTCCATCACAAACTTCGCACAAATAGTGTCTTCATGGGGTGACATCTCTCATCTAAAAGTGGTCGAAAACGGACTATACTTTTTCAAGCCTCCATATACTAAATATGGGGCTCTCAATACCTATGATTGACTTTATACCAAAAATATCAAAAAATCCGAAAGGTATCTAAGATATACCAAATATATTAAATTTCGTCTCTTTAATTGAGTTTTTATCGCATATATCGGTATTAGACCAAAATATCTCAATAAAATTAACCAAGAATATTTCGATAAGTATTATTCCATACGGTAGTAAAAATTTAGGACGATTGCTAGATTTTATATAGTGTGACGTATAACGTTACGGAAAACATAAGAGAAATTGAAAATGACCCCAAAGGATAAAATGTTGTATAAAAAAAATAAAAATTCAAAAATGGTAAAAATTGATAATTCAGAATTAACAGAATTCTTCAGAGGAACAGAACATTGGCGTTGAAGGAACATACTCGTTACAACATTTAGAATAAATGTAGATTAGTGGCATATTTGCGAAAGGCTATGAAAGAGGAAGGTATTGACGAAGACAAATATAACTTCCCGAGTATTCCCAGGAATACGAAGAATGCAGAGAAGGGAGGTATTGTTGACCAATCAAAGGATGAAACAATGGAAACTGAAGTTCAGTTAGTTGAAAAAGCCAAGATTGCTAGTGCACCTCCGTCTATACACATGAACAGCGTATATTGGTCACAAAATATTGTATCACAAATTATGGTAGAAGAGCGGGAACACAGGATAGACATATTTTACAAATGATATTAGGACAGCGGGAAACACAGGAAGAGTCAAGCGCGATTTTGAAAACGAAGATGGACTCAAAAAATGCTTAAACCTGCTTAAGTAGACATAAGAAAAGATTGAGACAAAATATACCGATAATTTCAATAGTCTTCAGTTAAATCGTCAAATTACTTCAGTAAATATTTTCAGGATACTCGTAAAACGAGCTAGCTTGAATGGGCGTATGTTGGCTCCTGAAATTTAATGCTTCTTAATCTCGGCATATCTAATTAGAGGGAAAGCGAGTACTAAACTGTCAGGTTCTATCTTTCGTTCTGATATACCTACGGTAAAGTTGAGGGCATCGTAGGTGAGGACACCCAGGTTGCAAAGTTGCAATTGGAAATGTGAATTTGTTACACAAGTTTGTAGTAGCGTATATTATCGAGAAGTCATAATTAGAGTGGATTTCCTCTTTGACGAAGGCATGAAAATCGACCCTAAACAGTGTCAAGAAGTGTAACGACATGGAAATAGCATTTAGCTTTGGTTATGAACTTCCGTACTTAGAGGACTGTGTTAAAAACATGTTTGGTTTATCTGGATGACATAATTGTTTTAGGTAAAAATATTAAAGAATATCGTAATGTAATAATTTGGAAAACTGTTCCAGAAGATAGCTGTTAATGGTCCAAAACTAAGTCTCATGTTTCCTTCCCCCTGTTAAAAAAGGTAGTGAAGGTAGTAAACGTTAGAATAAATAGTTTGCTTTATAAAGTAAACTTTATAATAGTTTTTTATTTAACACCCCAGTGATCAAATTCGAAGAATGTTGGATTCATCGGGGTATCATCAATAAAAACCTAAGAATATATATTACACGTATGTAGATCCAGAGGATATTTTTCCTATTTATAAGGAATCGTTTTTAAGTGGAACGTCAGGGATACAATATTCACAATTATTTAGTTTGCTACTAAATTGCTATTAATTATTGTACTTGACCTAAAATCTTATAACTAAATTAAATAATTATATTTGACATTTAAAGAAATGGATAAAGCATAAATCAATGGAAAACATAATTTAGTAAGTATGCTATTGTTTTCCAGAAAATTTCCACTTGTACATGCAACTCTGTTTAAGATAAGTTTAAAATGCATTAGCCATTATACACGCGGCTGCTTTTTTAACTTCCCTATTCAGTAACATATATACACTTTCATAGCAATAATTAGCATATATCTTAATATCTTACGAAATGTTTCCAATTGTTAGGAAATGAATAAGCGAAACATTCCGACTGTATTCAATTCGAATAGAAGCGTTTTTATGCATATATACCGTTAAAGGAATGATAACGCTAAATTGTTTAAAAATACTTATACATAAATCTAACGGATAAATCTTAATCATAATTGTTCTACTCGCAGATGTGTTTTTGGCGTTAATTTAATTAAGCAAGGAGCTACTAAACTGAAACTCTTCTATTTTATATTTAATTACAGAAACCCAATCTTCAGAAGCACTGAATACAAGCAGCAAGATTGTAATACGTCCCGATAGATGTTTAACTGAAAATAACTTGGAAGGTGAGAATAATGAAATTCAATCAGAACATGTTTCAACCGATGACCAATTAGTTGCAAAAATTTTTACAACTTTTGTGGATGATTTATATTAAATAAAATTTTTGAAATGTTAAATTTTGTTTCCAATTTTTATTATTAAACAAACAACAACAAAACTATTATACTCTTATGCATGTTGCGAGAGTATAAAAAACCTACAATCCAAAATTTTAGGAATTTATTACACTAGATGTTTTAAAATTTTCAGGTTATAAATTGTCTATATAGCATTTTTAGAATAACATGGCTTTGAGAAAACCCTTTCTATGTTTTTTACAAACTATTTCGTAGAACAAAGGAAATTTTTGTAGAATTACTTTCTTTAGAGAGGTCGAAGTTGGATTGGCTAGTAAATTGTTGATAGGGTTATATAGATGTTCCTCAACCACTAACATGTTACTTTAACATGTTAGTTTGTTAATTATGTTTACCTTTCATACATGAATTTTGCTAGAACTAGGATTTACAGCAGTTTTTCTTTCTGAGTTCGAAAGCTCTTAATACATTCGTTTTTACAATTCAATGCTATTCCAGTAACGTTTTATGATGAGTGGGCTGGTAATAAAAAAGGGGGAAAATTTTCTGAAGAATGAATATATGGTAGCTCCACGAATGAATTATAATTTTTACATAATTTTTGTAAGGTTAAAGAAGAATTTAAAATGGCAACCTGCGAATTCGGATTTAAGATAAGTATGGGCTGAAAGAGGAGGTTTTGAGCTGCGAGAGGCCTTTCGTTTTAATGATATTTATATTTAAATTTCAAAATTTTTTAAACCAATGAAAGCAATTTTAAAGATAAGACATTAATTCTGAAACATACATTCATATTTATTTTCTGTATTTGTACGAATTTAGATTCTTTAGCACTTTATAATCAGAACTGTCATTAGGACAGTTGACTGAACATCTAGAATTTGTCCAGGAACCTACACTATTTTGCGAATTTTGGAGTTTGAATACGTTAAATATCTTTAAAGAAAATGTTTATACTTTTATTTATTATTTTAATTAAGTTTTAATTATTTGCCAACGTTTTTAACAATAATTTACTAAACTTTATCTTCAAAAAATCGTTATTCTCATGAATTTTTCAAGTAATTTTTACTTTCACACTTTTTTGTTGTGAAATATTTTTGAAGTATTTACATTGTCTATTGATGCATTATTATGATTAAACTAATATTTATAATTATAATAATTGTGCCTAAATGCTGCATTTTTTTTATAAATTAAAGAAGTAAAAAATTTTTATATTCTCTAAAATTGCCAATATTAATAAACTTGAAAAACTGAGTCATTTAATGCACAGAAATTAGTAATTTCACGACGAACGTCCAAATCTGCTAAACGACTTTAAATTCTAATGAACGACATTATTATCATTTTATGATTTCTGTCAAAATTTTCAGCAATGCTGCTAAATAGTTTGAGCAGATTTTCCTACAAATATAAACTCAGGGTTTTTATCTGCGTTTTTCATGTATACCGGCTTCAGTAGCCACCCGAAAGCAAAATCCTATTATAGTATCCAGTGCAAATATACTGGCAACTATAATCCAATAGCCCCAATCCCGCAATAGAGGTACATGTGGTACGTGGGGCAAGTACATGTTTTTCGATTCAACATTTCGATATATAACTAAAATACCGTCAAACATGCTTACACCCATTTTAATTTTTTGCGGTTTAGGTTCGATATTTCGCAGCGTAGTGGGACAATTATATACAGTGGGGAGCAAAATTGAGGGCATATTGAGTTTTAAATATAAAACATATCCGATAGTGTTGAAAGTAAAAACGTAGAAATTACTAGAAATGGTAATTATTCGCCAAAAATTGCTAAAGAATTAAAAACTCCTCTAAAAGATCAAAAATATTACACATGTGAAGAATTTAGTAGGACGTCCAAGAATGATAAAGGATGCTGATGCACGCATAAAGGTGCAGTAATTTTTGAAAAAGGATTTGGGAACGCCAAAAGAAGCAGCGATTTAGAAATTAACAAAAATGTTAGTGTCTAAACTGCTCGAAGAGCGCAAAATAGGATTGAATTTGTAGCAGCAGTTAAGCAAAACAAGATCGGCCTTATCTGTAAAAAATATAAAAATGCTTCTAAAATTTAGCAAAAATCACGAGAAATGGTGTTTAGAAGACTGGAAGCGTGTAATTCGGTCTGATGAAAGCAAAATTAATCGTTTCAATTCTGACGTTAAATAATATTGCTGGCGTCGACCTGATGAATGATTGTCACGGTACCGCGCTTTGCAAAAAACGATGAAACAAGGTGGTGGTATTTATAAGTGGTCAATTTATAAGAGTGTTGTGTTTATGCACAATTATTACAATTATAAATATTACTTTAATCATATTTACATAATACATTTACATTTATTACATTTACAAAATATTTGACAAAAAAAAGTGTAAAGTAAATATTACTTTTCAAGGTAATTTTTGGTAAATTATGCAATTAGAATTGCTCGTAAATAAAAAATGAAGTATACATATGCCATTTCCTTAAAATAATTCACTTCCAAAACTCGCAGAACACTAGGCTATTGATATGGAACGATTGCCTGATTTTGACATTTCTTTATGCTATAACAAAAGTTGATAATAATCGATAATATCCACAAAATTGCGATTGATGACTCTGTTGCCTGTTGTAGGTAGCCGATATCCACTCGTAATGTATATTTTGATATATGGTTGCTGAGTGGCAACTCTACTCGCTTTATAATAGATATGCGTACCTTTGATAATATATAATTTCGTACCTTTGAGCATATTTCGCTTGTATCGGTATTAAGTGAGAAAATTGCGACTGCCATTGTGACATAAATTATAACGTCTACGTTACAATTGTAACCTAGTCTCTTGGTGTGTTTCTGAAAGCAAAACAGAAAGAATTGGTTGCCATAAAACCAAACCACAATAAAAATTCTGGTTTGAACATCAAACAAATAATATCAGATTTTCTGACAGGTTTTTATCGGTTTACATTCTGATTCCGACAACTATTAAATTCCATAGCAACCCTTAATATCATAAATATTGTTTCAATACAACGTCTAATAACGAAAATTAAATTCATAGAAATATGTTGCACAGATTATAATGATTTCGTTGACTTAACGGTTGCTTGAAGTGTGATAGTTATAACCACGCCCACCTAACATACGAATGTTATGTTGAAAACTACCGAAAATGGAGTAATGGTCTAACGGAGAACGTCGTGTTAACCATACAGAAAGTACAATTAGATTGTATGTAAACATCTATAAAAGTGGACAATGGGGGTGGCATCATACACCTTGAAATGAAATCGCAAATTTCAGTGAATCAAATTCTGTACCTAACATTCGCCTGATATCTTTACATTTAAAATATGGGGAAATCGGACTACAACCTACAACCTACACCTCCTACCCATATAACGCAATATATAATTCCATCACAAACTTCGCACAAATAGTGTCTTCATGGGGTGACATCTCTCATCTAAAAGTGGTCGAAAACGGACTATACTTTTTCAAGCCTCCATATACTAAATATGGGGCTCTCAATACCTATGATTGACTTTATACCAAAAATATCAAAAAATCCGAAAGGTATCTAAGATATACCAAATATATTAAATTTCGTCTCTTTAATTGAGTTTTTATCGCATATATCGGTATTAGACCAAAATATCTCAATAAAATTAACCAAGAATATTTCGATAAGTATTATTCCATACGGTAGTAAAAATTTAGGACGATTGCTAGATTTTATATAGTGTGACGTATAACGTTACGGAAAACATAAGAGAAATTGAAAATGACCCCAAAGGATAAAATGTTGTATAAAAAAAATAAAAATTCAAAAATGGTAAAAATTGATAATTCAGAATTAACAGAATTCTTCAGAGGAACAGAACATTGGCGTTGAAGGAACATACTCGTTACAACATTTAGAATAAATGTAGATTAGTGGCATATTTGCGAAAGGCTATGAAAGAGGAAGGTATTGACGAAGACAAATATAACTTCCCGAGTATTCCCAGGAATACGAAGAATGCAGAGAAGGGAGGTATTGTTGACCAATCAAAGGATGAAACAATGGAAACTGAAGTTCAGTTAGTTGAAAAAGCCAAGATTGCTAGTGCACCTCCGTCTATACACATGAACAGCGTATATTGGTCACAAAATATTGTATCACAAATTATGGTAGAAGAGCGGGAACACAGGATAGACATATTTTACAAATGATATTAGGACAGCGGGAAACACAGGAAGAGTCAAGCGCGATTTTGAAAACGAAGATGGACTCAAAAAATGCTTAAACCTGCTTAAGTAGACATAAGAAAAGATTGAGACAAAATATACCGATAATTTCAATAGTCTTCAGTTAAATCGTCAAATTACTTCAGTAAATATTTTCAGGATACTCGTAAAACGAGCTAGCTTGAATGGGCGTATGTTGGCTCCTGAAATTTAATGCTTCTTAATCTCGGCATATCTAATTAGAGGGAAAGCGAGTACTAAACTGTCAGGTTCTATCTTTCGTTCTGATATACCTACGGTAAAGTTGAGGGCATCGTAGGTGAGGACACCCAGGTTGCAAAGTTGCAATTGGAAATGTGAATTTGTTACACAAGTTTGTAGTAGCGTATATTATCGAGAAGTCATAATTAGAGTGGATTTCCTCTTTGACGAAGGCATGAAAATCGACCCTAAACAGTGTCAAGAAGTGTAACGACATGGAAATAGCATTTAGCTTTGGTTATGAACTTCCGTACTTAGAGGACTGTGTTAAAAACATGTTTGGTTTATCTGGATGACATAATTGTTTTAGGTAAAAATATTAAAGAATATCGTAATGTAATAATTTGGAAAACTGTTCCAGAAGATAGCTGTTAATGGTCCAAAACTAAGTCTCATGTTTCCTTCCCCCTGTTAAAAAAGGTAGTGAAGGTAGTAAACGTTAGAATAAATAGTTTGCTTTATAAAGTAAACTTTATAATAGTTTTTTATTTAACACCCCAGTGATCAAATTCGAAGAATGTTGGATTCATCGGGGTATCATCAATAAAAACCTAAGAATATATATTACACGTATGTAGATCCAGAGGATATTTTTCCTATTTATAAGGAATCGTTTTTAAGTGGAACGTCAGGGATACAATATTCACAATTATTTAGTTTGCTACTAAATTGCTATTAATTATTGTACTTGACCTAAAATCTTATAACTAAATTAAATAATTATATTTGACATTTAAAGAAATGGATAAAGCATAAATCAATGGAAAACATAATTTAGTAAGTATGCTATTGTTTTCCAGAAAATTTCCACTTGTACATGCAACTCTGTTTAAGATAAGTTTAAAATGCATTAGCCATTATACACGCGGCTGCTTTTTTAACTTCCCTATTCAGTAACATACGATATATACACTTTCATAGCAATAATTAGCATATATCTTAATATCTTACGAAATGTTTCCAATTGTTAGGAAATGAATAAGCGAAACATTCCGACTGTATTCAATTCGAATAGAAGCGTTTTTATGCATATATACCGTTAAAGGAATGATAACGCTAAATTGTTTAAAAATACTTATACATAAATCTAACGGATAAATCTTAATCATAATTGTTCTACTCGCAGATGTGTTTTTGGCGTTAATTTAATTAAGCAAGGAGCTACTAAACTGAAACTCTTCTATTTTATATTTAATTACAGAAACCCAATCTTCAGAAGCACTGAATACAAGCAGCAAGATTGTAATACGTCCCGATAGATGTTTAACTGAAAATAACTTGGAAGGTGAGAATAATGAAATTCAATCAGAACATGTTTCAACCGATGACCAATTAGTTGCAAAAATTTTTACAACTTTTGTGGATGATTTATATTAAATAAAATTTTTGAAATGTTAAATTTTGTTTCCAATTTTTATTATTAAACAAACAACAACAAAACTATTATACTCTTATGCATGTTGCGAGAGTATAAAAAACCTACAATCCAAAATTTTAGGAATTTATTACACTAGATGTTTTAAAATTTTCAGGTTATAAATTGTCTATATAGCATTTTTAGAATAACATGGCTTTGAGAAAACCCTTTCTATGTTTTTTACAAACTATTTCGTAGAACAAAGGAAATTTTTGTAGAATTACTTTCTTTAGAGAGGTCGAAGTTGGATTGGCTAGTAAATTGTTGATAGGGTTATATAGATGTTCCTCAACCACTAACATGTTACTTACTTACTTACATGTTAGTTTGTTAATTATGTTTACCTTTCATACATGAATTTTGCTAGAACTAGGATTTACAGCAGTTTTTCTTTCTGAGTTCGAAAGCTCTTAATACATTCGTTTTTACAATTCAATGCTATTCCAGTAACGTTTTATGATGAGTGGGCTGGTAATAAAAAAGGGGGAAAATTTTCTGAAGAATGAATATATGGTAGCTCCACGAATGAATTATAATTTTTACATAATTTTTGTAAGGTTAAAGAAGAATTTAAAATGGCAACCTGCGAATTCGGATTTAAGATAAGTATGGGCTGAAAGAGGAGGTTTTGAGCTGCGAGAGGCCTTTCGTTTTAATGATATTTATATTTAAATTTCAAAATTTTTTAAACCAATGAAAGCAATTTTAAAGATAAGACATTAATTCTGAAACATACATTCATATTTATTTTCTGTATTTGTACGAATTTAGATTCTTTAGCACTTTATAGTCAGAACTGTCATTAGGACAGTTGACTGAACATCTAGAATTTGTCCAGGAACCTACACTATTTTGCGAATTTTGGAGTTTGAATACGTTAAATATCTTTAAAGAAAATGTGTATACTTTTATTTATTATTTTAATTAAGTTTTAATTATTTGCCAACGTTTTTAACAATAATTTACTAAACTTTATCTTCAAAAAATCGTTATTCTCATGAATTTTTCAAGTAATTTTTACTTTCACACTTTTTTGTTGTGAAATATTTTTGAAGTATTTACATTGTCTATTGATGCATTATTATGATTAAACTAATATTTATAATTGTAATAATTGTGCCTAAATGCTGCATTTTTTTTATAAATTAAAGAAGTAAAAAATTTTTATATTCTCTAAAATTGCCAATATTAATAAACTTGAAAAACTGAGTCATTTAATGCACAGAAATTAGTAATTTCACGACGAACGTCCAAATCTGCTAAACGACTTTAAATTCTAATGAACGACATTATTATCATTTTATGATTTCTGTCAAAATTTTCAGCAATGCTGCTAAATAGTTTGAGCAGATTTTCCTACAAATATAAACTCAGGGTTTTTATCTGCGTTTTTCATGTATACCGGCTTCAGTAGCCACCCGAAAGCAAAATCCTATTATAGTATCCAGTGCAAATATACTGGCAACTACATGTTTTTCGATTCAACATTTCGATATATAACTAAAATACCGTCAAACATGCTTACACCCATTTTAATTTTTTGCGGTTTAGGTTCGATATTTCGCAGCGTAGTGGGACAATTATATACAGTGGGGAGCAAAATTGAGGGCATATTGAGTTTTAAATATAAAACATATCCGATAGTGTTGAAAGTAAAAACGTAGAAATTACTAGAAATGGTAATTATTCGCCAAAAATTGCTAAAGAATTAAAAACTCCTCTAAAAGATCAAAAATATTACACATGTGAAGAATTTAGTAGGACGTCCAAGAATGATAAAGGATGCTGATGCACGCATAAAGGTGCAGTAATTTTTGAAAAAGGATTTGAGAACGCCAAAAGAAGCAGCGATTTAGAAATTAACAAAAATGTTAGTGTCTAAACTGCTCGAAGAGCGCAAAATAGGATTGAATTTGTAGCAGCAGTTAAGCAAAACAAGATCGGCCTTATCTGTAAAAAATATAAAAATGCTTCTAAAATTTAGCAAAAATCACGAGAAATGGTGTTTAGAAGACTGGAAGCGTGTAATTCGGTCTGATGAAAGCAAAATTAATCGTTTCAATTCTGACGTTAAATAATATTGCTGGCGTCGACCTGATGAATGATTGTCACGGTACCGCGCTTTGCAAAAAACGATGAAACAAGGTGGTGGTATTTATAAGTGGTCAATTTATAAGAGTGTTGTGTTTATGCACAATTATTACAATTATAAATATTACTTTAATCATATTTACATAATACATTTACATTTATTACATTTACAAAATATTTGACAAAAAAAAAGTGTAAAGTAAATATTACTTTTCAAGGTAATTTTTGGTAAATTATGCAATTAGAAATGCTCGTAAAAAAAAAATGAAGTATACATATGCCATTTCCTTAAAATAAATCACTTCCAAAACTCGCAGAACACTAGGCTATTGATATGGAACGATTGCCTGATTTTGACATTTCTTTATGCTATAACAAAAGTTGATAATAATCGATAATATCCACAAAATTGCGATTGATGACTCTGTTGCCTGTTGTAGGTAGCCGATATCCACTCATAATGTATATTTTGATATATGGTTGCTGAGTGGCAACTCTACTCGCTTTATAATAGATATGCGTACCTTTGATAATATATAATTTCGTACCTTTGAGCATATTTCGGTTGTATCGGTATTAAGTGAGAAAATTGCGACTGCAATTGTGACATAAATTATAACGTCTACGTTACAATTGTAACCTAGTCTCTTGGTGTGTTTCTGAAAGCAAAACAGAAAGAATTGGTTGCCATAAAACCAAACCACAAAAAAAATTCTGGTTCGAACATCAAACAAATAATATCAGATTTTCTGACAGGTTTTTTTCGGTTTACATTCTGATTCCGACAACTATTAAATTCCATGGCAACCCTTAATATCATAAATATTGTTTCAATACAACGTCTAATAACGAAAATTAAATTCATAGAAATATGTTGCACAGATTATAATGATTTCGTTGACTTAACGGTTGCTTGAAGTGTGATAGTTATAACCACGCCCACCTCACATACGAATGTTATGTTGAAAACTACCGAAAATGGAGTAATGGTCTAACGGAGAACGTCGTGTTAACCATACAGAAAGTACAATTAGATTGTATGTAAACATCTATAAAAGTGGACAATGGGCGTGGCATCATACACCTTGAAATGAAATCGCAAATTTCAGTGAATCAAATTCTGTACCTAACATTCGCCTGATATCTTTACATTTAAAATATGGGGAAATCGGACTACAACCTACAACCTACACCTCCTACCCATATAACGCAATATATAATTCCATCACAAACTTCGCACAAATAGTGTCTTCATGGGGTGACATCTCTCATCTAAAAGTGGTCGAAAACGGACTATACTTTTTCAAGCCTCCATATACTAAATATGGGGCTCTCAATACCTATGATTGACTTTATACCAAAAATATCAAAAAATCCGAAAGGTATCTAAGATATACCAAATATATTAAATTTCGTCTCTTTAATTGAGTTTTTATCGCATATATCGGTATTAGACCAAAATATCTCAATAAAATTAACCAAGAATATTTCGATAAGTATTATCCCATACGGTAGTAAAAATTTAGGACGATTGCTAGATTTTATATAGTGTGACGTATAACGTTACGGAAAACATAAGAGAAATTGAAAATGACCCCAAAGGATAAAATGTTGTATAAAAAAAATAAAAATTCAAAAATGGTAAAAATTGATAATTCAGAATTAACAGAATTCTTCAGAGGAACAGAACATTGGCGTTGAAGGAACATACTCGTTACAACATTTAGAATAAATGTAGATTAGTGGCATATTTGCGAAAGGCTATGAAAGAGGAAGGTATTGACGAAGACAAATATAACTTCCCGAGTATTCCCAGGAATACGAAGAATGCAGAGAAGGGAGGTATTGTTGACCAATCAAAGGATGAAACAATGGAAACTGAAGTTCAGCTAGTTGAAAAAGCCAAGATTGCTAGTGCACCTCCGTCTATACACATGAACAGCGTATATTGGTCACAAAATATTGTATCACAAATTATGGTAGAAGAGCGGGAACACAGGATAGACATATTTTACAAATGATATTAGGACAGCGGGAAACACAGGAAGAGTCAAGCGCGATTTTGAAAACGAAGATGGACTCAAAAAATGCTTAAACCTGCTTAAGTAGACATAAGAAAAGATATATACCGATAATTATATACCGATAATTTCAATAGTCTTCAGTTAAATCGTCAAATTACTTCAGTAAATATTTTCAGGATACTCGTAAAACGAGCTAGCTTGAATGGGCGTATGTTGGCTCCTGAAATTTAATGCTTCTTAATCTCGGCATAACTAATTAGAGGGAAAGCGAGTACTAAACTGTCAGGTTCTATCTTTCGTTCTGATATACCTACGGTAAAGTTGAGGGCATCGTAGGTGAGGACACCCAGGTTGCAAAGTTGCAATTGGAAATGTGAATTTGTTACACAAGCTTGTAGTAGCGTATATTATCGAGAAGTCATAATTAGAGTGGATTTCCTCTTTGACGAAGGCATGAAAATCGACCCTAAACAGTGTCAAGAAGTGTAACGACATGGAAATAGCATTTAGCTTTGGTTATGAACTTCCGTACTTAGAGGACTGTGTTAAAAACATGTTTGGTTTATCTGGATGACATAATTGTTTTAGGTAAAAATATTAAAGAATATCTTAATGTAATAATTTGGAAAACTGTTCCAGAAGATAGCTGTTAATGGTCCAAAACTAAGTCTCATGTTTCCTTCCCCCTGTTAAAAAAGGTAGTGAAGGTAGTAAACGTTAGAATAAATAGTTTGCTTTATAAAGTAAACTTTATAATAGTTTTTTATTTAACACCCCAGTGATCAAATTCGAAGAATGTTGGATTCATCGGGGTATCATCAATAAAAACCTAAGAATATATATTACACGTATGTAGATCCAGAGGATATTTTTCCTATTTATAAGGAATCGTTTTTAAGTGGAACGTCAGGGATACAATATTCACAATTATTTAGTTTGCTACTAAATTGCTATTAATTATTGTACTTGACCTAAAATCTTATAACTAAATTAAATAATTATATTTGACATTTAAAGAAATGGATAAAGCATCAATCAATGGAAAACATAATTTAGTAAGTATGCTATTGTTTTCCAGAAAATTTCCACTTGTACATGCAACTCTGTTTAAGATAAGTTTAAAATGCATTAGCCATTATACACGCGGCTGCTTTTTTAACTTCCCTATTCAGTAACATACGATATATACACTTTCATAGCAATAATTAGCATATATCTTAATATCTTAGGAAATGTTTCCAATTGTTAGGAAATGAATAAGCGAAACATTCCGACTGTATTCAATTCGAATAGGAGCGTTTTTATGCATATATACCGTTAAAGGAATGATAACGCTAAATTGTTTAAAAATACTTATACATAAATCTAACGGATAAATCTTAATCATAATT
The DNA here is from genome assembly GCA_021498325.1 of Bactrocera minax. Lineage (NCBI taxonomy): Eukaryota > Metazoa > Arthropoda > Insecta > Diptera > Tephritidae > Bactrocera > Bactrocera minax. Next base: position 119,800 of record JAKEEE010000199.1, read on the forward strand.
GTTCTACTCGCAGATGTGTTTTTGGCGTTAATTTAATTAAGCAAGGAGCTACTAAACTGAAACTCTTCTATTTTATATTTAATTACAGAAACCCAATCTTCAGAAGCACTGAATACAAGCAGCAAGATTGTAATACGTCCCGATAGATGTTTAACTGAAAATAACTTGGAAGGTGAGAATAATGAAATTCAATCAGAACATGTTTCAACCGATGACCAATTAGTTGCAAAAATTTTTACAACTTTTGTGGATGATTTATATTAAATAAAATTTTTGAAATGTTAAATTTTGTTTCCAATTTTTAATCCTATACTTCAGTGAAGATAATATTATGTATAAAAATATTCTATTTTATAGAAATAAGTATGCTTTATCTGTGACTAATGCGCGAAAAATTAATTGAACTTTTTTCTATTACCATTGTCTAAGTTAACCCATAAATGTTGCCATTTTAAGAGAAAATATTTATATGTGCATATTAGGTCATTCGCCGTTTGACTGAGTTGGTGGAGTGTTGTAAATATTGAATATATGTAAGTAATTGGTAGTAATTGGCACTTGGTAACCAGCTACTAATCACTTTTTATACTCTCCCAACATGTTGGAACAGAGTGTAATAGTTCTGTTCACCTAAGGGTTGTTTGTAACACCTAAAATCAATCGAGATAAAGAGTTATTCATATATAAATGATTAGGATGACGAGACGAGTGGAATTCCGAGTGGCTGTCCGTCCATGTAAGCGATAACATGAAGAAAAAATAAGATATCTTGATGGAACTTGGTATGTAGTGTTCTTGGTATGCCGTCAAGCGAAAGTAAAAAGTTCTGTTCGAAAAAGTTTAAATTGTACGTGCGACTCCATCCGTAGGTTTAATGTACATATCTCACAAACCACTAAAGTTATATCAACCAAACTTGCTCAAAGTATTTTCTTAACCATAATAAGGTATGACTAAATATGAATGAAATCGGTCTAGACCTTGATCTAAACCCCATACTTTTAAGATAATGATTTATGTCTCTCTGGTTGACTTTCCTCATATACGCAATATATTAAATTTCGTCCCTTTGATTGAGTTCATATCGCAAATATCTAAATAGACGATTCCTTTGGTATTAAAAATTATGAATGTTGTAACAATTTTATATAAACATAGTATAAGTAATTTTAAGTTACATATATACACTAGCAGACCCGGCCAAAACTATGCGTTGTATAATTTGATATACAGGACAGTTTTACTACATATTTACTTTCTCAATAAGCTGTTTTGTTCTTTGCGAGTGTATAAAGATAAAGAAAGAAATATTAAAGCTAACAGTTTAATTATAAATAATTACTTTCACCGAAAATACAAACAAACACCATTCAAATATAATATATAGGAAAAGATTTATCATTCCATTGCCATTATAAGCACATTTTTTTGCCAAACCGACTAAAATTAATTCTTATTTCGTAAAAATTAATAAAGCAATTAATAAGGAAGGTTGCTAATCTGAGCCCGGCACTGTTATATATTTAAAAAAGCATCAATTTTCTTAGCGATACCCGATTTTCTCTTACTCTTGCTTTGTTCATATGGATTGGAATTTACGTTTTTGAAGTCAGCCAAACTATTCAATCGAGTGAAATTATAAAAAAGGAAAAGTTACAGCCGGTAACATAAACATAAATTCATAAATGGTGATAAACATTCTCGTAGAGTTGATATTAAAAAAATCAGAATATGTTTTATTATATGTTTTTTATATACTAGAATAATATCTTTGCATTATGGACTCCACTTTAATTTAATTCAGAACCAATCGGTGCTTAATATTATTAGTTAACCTGTCTCTAGCTAACACAAATAGATTCGATGATTTTCCTAAACGTCAACATGCAACAAATAATATATGTGTTTGTCAAGGGGAAAAAGATGACTTCCAATTCTAAACCGCAAATGGGCATTGTCTGACCTTTAGACTTATTTATAGAACTGGCGAAAACTACATGAATGGGAAACTTTATCCTTCTTAACAGTATCGTTTATTCTGACGGTATCATTGAAATGGTTAGCAACAGGACAACTTCTGTAAACTTTCCGGTCGGAATGGTTGCTTCAAGAATATTTCCGGAGATCTTTTTGATGACTAAACGTGTACCGGTGCATAATCTAGGTGGTTCCAAAATACGCAGAAGAATAAAATGTATATGTAGTGCACAGTGCATTTGGTAAAAAACATACAAATTGCAGATGTTTATAGAAAAAGCACACATATTCATTTTATTTGCTTTAAAGATTAGTGTACAAAAAATAACTAAATAAGATTGTTTTACGCAACTGCTACAATATTTACGAGCGCACTGTTCACTTTTTTCCTTTTGATCCCAAATTTAGAAACACTCCCATGCAGGCACATGTGTTTATTTTTAAATTTGTACGTTTGCTTGCGTGCATAGTCTTATGCGCATATATGTATTTAATAACTTGTATGCTTGAGTACAAATTTACGTGCCTACTTACGTTTTATTTGCCCAACATTGCGCGCATATATACGTACATACATATGTACATACGTGTTTATTTCAACCTCTGTTCGTACGTCCACCAACCACTCGCTCCAACCAACCGTTCCACATAACAGCTGAGTTGCTTTACTGGTTTTGTTGATACATATGTACATATGTATCGGGTTGCCACCTGCATTCTTAAAACATCGCATTTATTTAAAAAAACACTTCGCTTTTACACTTTCGTCGTCGTCGTCGTTGCTGCATTGGTAGCGGCATTTTTTATTCGAGAACGGTGGCGTTTGGTGGTGCTGACATGCTCTAAGAGCGACGTTCTCTGTATGGAAGTGAACAGTGTGGGAGACACGTGCGTGTTATGGCAGCGGCGCAGCGTCAGCTGTGGCAGCGACAGCGACAAAAAATTATAATGTTCCATTATCTCATACTTCCAATTACAACAAATAGAAAATAATCATTATGACTATCAAAATCGTCGTTTTGTGCCACGTTGTGGCAGTCAGTCCTTTGTTATTGTCGACGACGTTGGCGGCGACCGATTTTTGAACTTTACTGATTTTTAGCTTATTTTTCTCCAGGCTTCTGCTTTCCCTGTCGCAGCTGTTGTTTACGTGAATTGTGTACGAGCGAAGACGAATGCTCTGCTACAGCTCTGCAACATATGTACATACGTATTTACGTGCTTACATTTGTGTGCATATGTGGGATGCCTCTCACTATTGTTTGGTCTATTTTAGGCACTCGATACTTGCTTGTTTTGTTTTAGTTATTTTTATGTAATTATTGAGCTTTGCTTCCGGGCCGGCTTTCTGCTTCGTTTTAGCGATCTATAAGATATTATGTGATTAGATTTAATATTCAAAAGACACGTGTATAAATTTCACAGCTGAAAATTCGTGAGATATTTCGTGTAACTATGGATTTGAGTAACTCAAATTTTCGTATTTAGAAAAAAATAGATGAAAAAGAATTTCAGGTGTTAATCGAACACTTCGGTGAACAAAATGTATACCGAAAAGTAGTTTGATATGTGTTATATTCGTGTTTTCAGGCCCTATTGGTTTAATAAACCATATGAGCATCAAAGACGATGTACCCAGTGACGTCCCATGATGGTAGTTACGGACAAAAGCAACAAAAAAAGTAAACTAATTATTTTGGAAGATTGTAAAATAAAGTGGATAAAGATAACTGACACTCTTAAAGGACTAGAGAAAAAAAGATTTTGGACTATCGTCCATGAAAGTGGGTACGGTTTCCAAACTGGGTGTCGTGTGAGCTCAAAATCGCCTGATTCATTGTGTCAATCAATGAAAATGATCGTAATTCCTTTTATTGGTGTAAAATCTTTTAGGAGAGCAGGAATATCAAACCTTATAGAATATTTTGGAGCACCGGGGTTTAAAAATACCTGCATATCACATATGGTGCATTTGGTAAAAATCATACAAATTGCACATGTTTATAGAAAAATGCAAACATATTAATTTTATTTGCTTTAAAGATTAATGTACATAAAATTACTAAATAAGAATACAAAATACAGAATACAAATGTGCAAATGTGCAAATGTACAAATGTACATATGTATCAACAAAACCAGTCAGCATCTCAGCTGTCATAAGGAACGATTGCTGGGAGCGAGTGGATGGTGGACGTACGAACAGAGGTTGAAATAAACACGTATGTACTTATGTATGCGCGTATATATGAAATAATATATAGTGGTGAAAATAAGTCAAACTCCCAGAATATTCTATGCGGTTAAGTTGTTCTTACATATATACATAATTTGCGCTTTACAGTTTCACATTTACTTACGCTTTTTATGCCATATGATAGTTTGGTTACTTCTATTACTATACAATGCCAAAAAATCAAGGGTATCAATATTTTCACACAGCTGAGATCACCTGATCGATTTTGCTCCTTTTTCCACAGAGCTTCAAATAAAAGGACTTTAAAATAAGAACGTTTCTTGTGAAAGGGTATTTTAAATGGAAAATACTAAAAATATTAAATAATATTAAATATTAAATAATATTAAGTATTAAATGTAATTAATAATTTAATATGAAATTTTCTGGCATATTTTAGAAGCAAACGTTAATTGAATAGTTAATTATTTTATGAATTGCTTTTCCTCACCACCTCTTAGGTTGCAATGCAGCCGCGTTACCAATCTCTTTTGGGTGTTCGGTTCCCCAGGTGGCCTATTTTCACCCCTATGATATTTACAATGCTAAGCCAAACTACTTGTAATAATTTAAACAAAAATAAATATATAAAAATCAGGTACAATTCAGGTACATAAGCAATACATTATAAAAACAAAACAATCAACTTGTAAGAATTTAAACAAATATATAAATCATAATTATATAAAAGCCAGGTACAATTTAGGTACAACAATTTTAAAAATCAAAACAATCTCCTGAGTAATAAATAATACTTTCAAAATATTCTAAATCACCCACAGCGAAATTCTAATTAAAAAACCTTATCAAAAGAATAGTGATAGAGAAAAGGGGAAGCGAAACGTGAATTATCTCAGGGCATACCACATGCTTAATCTAATAAAATCTAATTACAGTAGCCGATTAAGGGATGATGATTATTAATGACAATAACGCTGTGATTGAGACTATCAACGGTTCCGAAAAAACTGTTGCCAGAACTTACCCGCTCACTTTTGAAGAAAATATTCAAGATAGATCCAGATTTTAAAACCATAATGCTAACTACGGCACTCCTAAATATCAGTACGTCCAGTAGATACTAGTCATCAGTTATAAAGGAACCCACACTCTCAGATGTAGCTACCACTTTCATATTTTCTTTTTACCACATCCTACTTAAATTACATTAGAGCCGATATATGTAGCCGATGAGTAAACATTATGCTGTTATTAACAGCTTTAGAAGTCCAAGGACGGCCTCAATTTAGATAGGGAGTAGTTAACACAAGCAGTTTATGGTTATAAATAAAAAGTCGCACGTCTCCTGAGTCAGTTAATTTACGTTCTTACACTGTCACCTAAGCACTACACGATCAACAAAGCGCCGCTAGGGTAAGCATGCACTTGTTTTTTTTTTTTTGCGAATAATTGCAAGCGAGTAAATATAAAAATTTACATTAGTTTTGATGTATACTACAAAAGGAAAATGCTGAGATCAAAACTGGTATTCATGCTGCATTAGTAATTATTATACATATATAATTATCCAGGCTTAATTACTTGAATACATTATTGATTTAAAGCACCAAGTAAGTCAATCGATATTTCAGCAAACGCAAATGCGAGGAACTGTTGTACCTCCTAAGGAGGTACTCGCCAAACTAGTTTTTTATTTAACACCCCAGTGATCAAATTCGAAATATGTTGGATTCATCGGGGTATCATCAATAAAAACCTAAGAATATATATTACACGTATGTAGATCCAGAGGATATTTTTCCTATTTATAAGGAATCGTTTTTAAGTGGAACGTCAGGGATACAATATTCACAATTATTTAGTTTGCTACTAAATTGCTATTAATTATTGTACTTGACCTAAAATCTTATAACTAAATTAAATTAAAGAAATGGATAAAGCATAAATCAATGGAAAACATAATTTAGTAAGTATGCTATTGTTTTCCAGAAAATTTCCACTTGTACATGCAACTCTGTTTAAGATAAGTTTAAAATCCATTAGCCATTATACACGCGGCTGCTTTTTTAACTTCCCTATTCAGTAACATACCATATATACACTTTCATAGCAATAATTAGCATATATCTTAATATCTTACGAAATGTTTCCAATTGTTAGGAAATGAATAAGCGAAACATTCCGACTGTATTCAATTCGAATAGAAGCGTTTTTATGCATATATACCGTTAAAGGAATGATAACGCTAAATTGTTTAAAAATACTTATACATAAATCTAACGGATAAATCTTAATCATAATTGTTCTACTCGCAGATGTGTTTTTGGCGTTAATTTAATTAAGCAAGGAGCTACTAAACTGAAACTCTTCTATTTTATATTTAATTACAGAAACCCAATCTTCAGAAGCACTGAATACAAGCAGCAAGATTGTAATACGTCCCGATAGATGTTTAACTGAAAATAACTCGGAAGGTGAGAATAATGAAATTCAATCAGAACATGTTTCAACCGATGACCAATTAGTTGCAAAAATTTTTACAACGTTTGTGGATGATTTATATTAAATAAAATTTTTGAAATGTTAAATTTTGTTTCCAATTTTATTATTAAACAAAAAACAACAAAACTATTATACTCTTATGCATGTTGCGAGAGTATAAAAAACCTACAATCCAAAATTTTAGGAATTTATTACACTAGATGTTTTAAAATTTTCAGGTTATAAATTGTCTATATAGCATTTTTAGAATAACATGGCTTGAGAAAACCCTTTCTATGTTTTTTACAAACTATTTCGTAGAACAAAGGAAATTTTTGTAGAATTACTTTCTTTAGAGAGGTCGAAGTTGGATTGGCTAGTAAATTCTTGATAGGGTTATATAGATGTTCTCAACCACTAACATGTTACTTTAACATTACTTTTACTTTATGTTACTTTTATGTTACTTTAACATGTTAGTTTGTTAATTATGTTTACCTTTCATACATGAATTTTGCTAGAACTAGGATTTACAGCAGTTTTTCTTTCTGAGTTCGAAAGCTCTTAATACATTCGTTTTTACAATTCAATGCTATTCCAGTAACGTTTTATGATGAGTGGGCTGGTAATAAAAAAGGGGGAAAATTTTCTGAAGAATGAATATATGGTAGCTCCACGAATGAATTATAATTTTTACATAATTTTTATAAGGTTAAAGAAGAATTTAAAATGGCAACCTGCGAATTCGGATTTAAGATAAGTATGGGCTGAAAGAGGAGGTTTTGAGCTGCGAGAGGCCTTTCGTTTTAATGATATTTATATTTAAATTTCAAAATTTTTTAAACCAATGAAACCAATTTTAAAGATAAGACATTAATTCTGAAACATACATTCATATTTATTTTCTGTATTTGTACGAATTTAGATTCTTTAGCACTTTATAGTCAGAACTGTCATTAGGACAGTTGACTGAACATCTAGAATTTGTCCAGGAACCTACACTATTTTGCGAATTTTGGAGTTTGAATACGTTAAATATCTTTAAAGAAAATGTGTATACTTTTATTTATTATTTTAATTAAGTTTTAATTATTTGCCAACGTTTTTAACAATAATTTACTAAACTTTATCTTCAAAAAATCGTTATTCTCATGAATTTTTCAAGTAATTTTTACTTTCACACTTTTTTGTTGTGAAATATTTTTGAAGTATTTACATTGTCTATTGATTGTGCATTTAATTGTGCCTAAATGCTGCATTTTTTTTATAAATTAAAGAAGTAAAAAATTGTTATATTCTCTAAAATTGCCAATATTAATAAACTTGAAAATCTGAGTCATTTAATGCACAGCAATTAGTAATTTCACGACGAACGTCCAATCTGCTAAACGACTTTAAATTCTAATGAACGACATTACATATAAAATAAATCAATAATAAAACCTTAAGCCAAAATAAAACTTTAATATTAAATAAAAGAAAAAACTTTGCTCAATTTGAGACTGTTTCCTTTTAAACTTTTAATGAAAAACGGCGGATTGCTTGGGGGAATTGCTGTCTAGGAGATGATACTAATCATCATTTGTCATCATTTTATGATTTCTGTCAAAATTTTCAGCAATGCTGCTAAATAGTTTGAGCAGATTTTCCTACAAATATAAACTCAGGGTTTTTATCTGCGTTTTTCATGTATACCGGCTTCAGTAGCCACCCAAAAGCAAAATCCTATTATAGTATCCAGTGCAAATATACTGGCAACTACATGTTTTTCGATTCAACATTTCGATATATAACTAAAATACCGTCAAACATGCTTACACCCATTTTAATTTTTTGCGGTTTAGGTTCGATATTTCGCAGCGTAGTGGGACAATTATATACAGTGGGGAGCAAAATTGAGGGCATATTGAGTTTTAAATATAAAACATATCCGATAGTGTTGAAAGTAAAAACGTAGAAATTACTAGAAATGGTAATTATTCGCCAAAAATTGCTAAAGAATTAAAAACTCCTCTAAAAGATCAAAAATATTACACATGTGAAGAATTTAGTAGGACGTCCAAGAATGATAAAGGATGCTGATGCACGCATAAAGGTGCAGTAATTTTTGAAAAAGGATTTGAGAACGCCAAAAGAAGCAGCGATTTAAAAATTAACAAAAATGTTAGTGTCTAAACTGCTCGAAGAGCGCAAAATAGGATTGAATTTGTAGCAGCAGTTAAGCAAAACAAGATCGGCCTTATCTGTAAAAAATATAAAAATGCTTCTAAAATTTAGCAAAAATCACTAGAAATGGTGTTTAGAAGACTGGAAGCGTGTAATTCGGTCTGATGAAAGCAAAATTAATCGTTTCAATTCTGACGTTAAATAATATTGCTGGCGTCGACCTGATGAATGATTGTCACGGTACCGCGCTTTGCGAAAAACGATGAAACAAGGTGGTGGTATTTATAAGTGGTCAATTTATAAGAGTGTTGTGTTTATGCACAATTATTACAATTATAAATATTACTTTAATCATATTTACATAATACATTTACATTTATTACATTTAGAAAATATTTGACAAAAAAAAAGTGTAAAGTAAATATTACTTTTCAAGGTAATTTTTGGTAAATTATGCAATTAGAAATGCTCGTAAAAAAAAATGAAGTATACATATGCCATTTCCTTAAAATAAATCACTTCCAAAACTCGCAGAACACTCGGCTATTGATATGGAACGATTGCCTGATTTTGACATTTCTTTATGCTATAACAAAAGTTGATAATAATCGATAATATCCACAAAATTGCGATTGATGACTCTGTTGCCTGTTGTAGGTAGCCGATATCCACTCATAATGTATATTTTGATATATGGTTGCTGAGTGGCAACTCTACTCGCTTTATAATAGATATGCGTACCTTTGATAATATATAATTTCGTACCTTTGAGCATATTTCGGTTGTATCGGTATTAAGTGAGAAAATTGCGACTGCAATTGTGACATAAATTATAACGTCTACGTTACAATTGTAACCTAGTCTCTTGGTGTGTTTCTGAAAGCAAAACAGAAAGAATTGGTTGCCATAAAACCAAACCACAAAAAAAATTCTGGTTCGAACATCAAACAAATAATATCAGATTTTCTGACAGGTTTTTTTCGGCTTACATTCTGATTCCGACAACTATTAAATTCCATGGCAACCCTTAATATCATAAATATTGTTTCAATACAACGTCTAATAACGAAAATTAAATTCATAGAAATATGTTGCACAGATTATAATGATTTCGTTGACTTAACGGTTGCTTGAAGTGTGATAGTTATAACCACGCCCACCTCACATACGAATGTTATGTTGAAAACTACCGAAAATGGAGTAATGGTCTAACGGAGAACGTCGTGTTAACCATACAGAAAGTACAATTAGATTGTATGTAAACATCTATAAAAGTGGACAATGGGCGTGGCATCATACACCTTGAAATGAAATTGCAAATTTCAGTGAATCAAATTCTGTACCTAACATTCGCCTGATATCTTCATATTTAAAATATGGGGAAATCGGACTACAACCTACAACCTACACCTCCTACCCATATAACGCAATATATAATTCCATCACAAACTTCGCACAAATAGTGTCTTCATGGGGTGACATCTCTCATCTAAAAGTGGTCGAAAACGGACTATAGTTTTTCAAGCCTCCATATACTAAATATGGGGCTCTCAATACCTATGATTGACTTTATACCAAAAATATCAAAAAATCCGAAAGGTATCTAAGATATACCAAATATATTAAATTTCGTCTCTTTAATTGAGTTTTTATCGCATATATCGGTATTAGACCAAAATATCTCAATAAAATTAACCAAGAATATTTCGATAAGTATTATCCCATACGGTAGTAAAAATTTAGGACGATTGCTAGATTTTATATAGTGTGACGTATAACGTTACGGAAAACATAAGAGAAGTTGAAAATGACCCCAAAGGATAAAATGTTGTATAAAAAAATAAAAATTCAAAAATGGTAAAAATTGATAATTCAGAATTAACAGAATTCTTCAGAGGAACAGAACATTGGCGTTGAAGGAACATACTCGTTACAACATTTAGAATAAATGTAGATTAGTGGCATATTTGCGAAAGGCTATGAAAGAGGAAGGTATTGACGAAGACAAATATAACTTCCCGAGTATTCCCAGGAATACGAAGAATGCAGAGAAGGGAGGTATTGTTGACCAATCAAAGGATGAAACAATGGAAACTGAAGTTCAGCTAGTTGAAAAAGCCAAGATTGCTAGTGCACCTCCGTCTATACACATGAACAGCGTATATTGGTCACAAAATATTGTATCACAAATTATGGTAGAAGAGCGGGAACACAGGATAGACATATTTTACAAATGATATTAGGACAGCGGGAAACACAGGAAGAGTCAAGCGCGATTTTGAAAACGAAGATGGACTCAAAAAATGCTTAAACCTGCTTAAGTAGACATAAGAAAAGATATATACCGATAATTATATACCGATAATTTCAATAGTCTTCAGTTAAATCGTCAAATTACTTCAGTAAATATTTTCAGGATACTCGTAAAACGAGCTAGCTTGAATGGGCGTATGTTGGCTCCTGAAATTTAATGCTTCTTAATCTCGGCATAACTAATTAGAGGGAAAGCGAGTACTAAACTGTCAGGTTCTATCTTTCGTTCTGATATACCTACGGTAAAGTTGAGGGCATCGTAGGTGAGGACACCCAGGTTGCAAAGTTGCAATTGGAAATGTGAATTTGTTACACAAGCTTGTAGTAGCGTATATTATCGAGAAGTCATAATTAGAGTGGATTTCCTCTTTGACGAAGGCATGAAAATCGACCCTAAACAGTGTCAAGAAGTGTAACGACATGGAAATAGCATTTAGCTTTGGTTATGAACTTCCGTACTTAGAGGACTGTGTTAAAAACATGTTTGGTTTATCTGGATGACATAATTGTTTTAGGTAAAAATATTAAAGAATATCTTAATGTAATAATTTGGAAAACTGTTCCAGAAGATAGCTGTTAATGGTCCAAAACTAAGTCTCATGTTTCCTTCCCCCTGTTAAAAAAGGTAGTGAAGGTAGTAAACGTTAGAATAAATAGTTTGCTTTATAAAGTAAACTTTATAATAGTTTTTTATTTAACACCCCAGTGATCAAATTCGAAGAATGTTGGATTCATCGGGGTATCATCAATAAAAACCTAAGAATATATATTACACGTATGTAGATCCAGAGGATATTTTTCCTATTTATAAGGAATCGTTTTTAAGTGGAACGTCAGGGATACAATATTCACAATTATTTAGTTTGCTACTAAATTGCTATTAATTATTGTACTTGACCTAAAATTTTATAACTAAATTAAATAATTATATTTGACATTTAAAGAAATGGATAAAGCATCAATCATTGGAAAACATAATTTAGTAAGTATGCTATTGTTTTCCAGAAAATTTCCACTTGTACATGCAACTCTGATTAAGATAAGTTTAAAATGCATTAGCCATTATACACGCGGCTGCTTTTTTAACTTCCCTATTCAGTAACATACGATATATACACTTTCATAGCAATAATTAGCATATATCTTAATATCTTAGGAAATGTTTCCAATTGTTAGGAAATGAATAAGCGAAACATTCCGACTGTATTCAATTCGAACAGGAGCGTTTTTATGCATATATACCGTTAAAGGAATGATAACGCTAAATTGTTTAAAAATACTTATACATAAATCTAACGGATAAATCTTAATCATAATTGTTCTACTCGCAGATGTGTTTTTGGCGTTAATTTAATTAAGCAAGGAGCTACTAAACTGAAACTCTTCTATTTTATATTTAATTACAGAAACCCAATCTTCAGAAGCACTGAATACAAGCAGCAAGATTGTAATACGTCCCGATAGATGTTTAACTGAAAATAACTTGGAAGGTGAGAATAATGAAATTCAATCAGAACATGTTTCAACCGATGACCAATTAGTTGCAAAAATTTTTACAACTTTTGTGGATGATTTATATTAAATAAAATTTTTGAAATGTTAAATTTTGTTTCCAATTTTTAATCCTATACTTCAGTGAAGATAATATTATGTATAAAAATATTCTATTTTATAGAAATAAGTATGCTTTATCTGTGACTAATGCGCGAAAAATTAATTGAACTTTTTTCTATTACCATTGTCTAAGTTAACCCATAAATGTTGCCATTTTAAGAGAAAATATTTATATGTGCATATTAGGTCATTCGCCGTTTGACTGAGTTGGTGGAGTGTTGTAAATATTGAATATATGTAAGTAATTGGTAGTAATTGGCACTTGGTAACCAGCTACTAATCACTTTTTATACTCTCCCAACATGTTGGAACAGAGTGTAATAGTTCTGTTCACCTAAGGGTTGTTTGTAACACCTAAAATCAATCGAGATAAAGAGTTATTCATATATAAATGATTAGGATGACGAGACGAGTGGAATTCCGAGTGGCTGTCCGTCCATGTAAGCGATAACATGAAGAAAAAATAAGATATCTTGATGGAACTTGGTATGTAGTGTTCTTGGTATGCCGTCAAGCGAAAGTAAAAAGTTCTGTTCGAAAAAGTTTAAATTGTACGTGCGACTCCATCCGTAGGTTTAATGTACATATCTCACAAACCACTAAAGTTATATCAACCAAACTTGCTCAAAGTATTTTCTTAACCATAATAAGGTATGACTAAATATGAATGAAATCGGTCTAGACCTTGATCTAAACCCCATACTTTTAAGATAATGATTTATGTCTCTCTGGTTGACTTTCCTCATATACGCAATATATTAAATTTCGTCCCTTTGATTGAGTTCATATCGCAAATATCTAAATAGACGATTCCTTTGGTATTAAAAATTATGAATGTTGTAACAATTTTATATAAACATAGTATAAGTAATTTTAAGTTACATATATACACTAGCAGACCCGGCCAAAACTATGCGTTGTATAATTTGATATACAGGACAGTTTTACTACATATTTACTTTCTCAATAAGCTGTTTTGTTCTTTGCGAGTGTATAAAGATAAAGAAAGAAATATTAAAGCTAACAGTTTAATTATAAATAATTACTTTCACCGAAAATACAAACAAACACCATTCAAATATAATATATAGGAAAAGATTTATCATTCCATTGCCATTATAAGCACATTTTTTTGCCAAACCGACTAAAATTAATTCTTATTTCGTAAAAATTAATAAAGCAATTAATAAGGAAGGTTGCTAATCTGAGCCCGGCACTGTTATATATTTAAAAAAGCATCAATTTTCTTAGCGATACCCGATTTTCTCTTACTCTTGCTTTGTTCATATGGATTGGAATTTACGTTTTTGAAGTCAGCCAAACTATTCAATCGAGTGAAATTATAAAAAAGGAAAAGTTACAGCCGGTAACATAAACATAAATTCATAAATGGTGATAAACATTCTCGTAGAGTTGATATTAAAAAAATCAGAATATGTTTTATTATATGTTTTTTATATACTAGAATAATATCTTTGCATTATGGACTCCACTTTAATTTAATTCAGAACCAATCGGTGCTTAATATTATTAGTTAACCTGTCTCTAGCTAACACAAATAGATTCGATGATTTTCCTAAACGTCAACATGCAACAAATAATATATGTGTTTGTCAAGGGGAAAAAGATGACTTCCAATTCTAAACCGCAAATGGGCATTGTCTGACCTTTAGACTTATTTATAGAACTGGCGAAAACTACATGAATGGGAAACTTTATCCTTCTTAACAGTATCGTTTATTCTGACGGTATCATTGAAATGGTTAGCAACAGGACAACTTCTGTAAACTTTCCGGTCGGAATGGTTGCTTCAAGAATATTTCCGGAGATCTTTTTGATGACTAAACGTGTACCGGTGCATAATCTAGGTGGTTCCAAAATACGCAGAAGAATAAAATGTATATGTAGTGCACAGTGCATTTGGTAAAAAACATACAAATTGCAGATGTTTATAGAAAAAGCACACATATTCATTTTATTTGCTTTAAAGATTAGTGTACAAAAAATAACTAAATAAGATTGTTTTACGCAACTGCTACAATATTTACGAGCGCACTGTTCACTTTTTTCCTTTTGATCCCAAATTTAGAAACACTCCCATGCAGGCACATGTGTTTATTTTTAAATTTGTACGTTTGCTTGCGTGCATAGTCTTATGCGCATATATGTATTTAATAACTTGTATGCTTGAGTACAAATTTACGTGCCTACTTACGTTTTATTTGCCCAACATTGCGCGCATATATACGTACATACATATGTACATACGTGTTTATTTCAACCTCTGTTCGTACGTCCACCAACCACTCGCTCCAACCAACCGTTCCACATAACAGCTGAGTTGCTTTACTGGTTTTGTTGATACATATGTACATATGTATCGGGTTGCCACCTGCATTCTCAAACATCGCATTTATTTCAAAACACCTGGCGTTTACACTTTCGTCGTCGTCGTCGTTGCTGCATTGGTAGCGGCATTTTTTATTCGAGAACGGTGGCGTTTGGTGGTGCTGACATGCTCTAAGAGCGACGTTCTCTGTATGGAAGTGAACAGTGTGGGAGACACGTGCGTGTTATGGCAGCGGCGCAGCGTCAGCTGTGGCAGCGACAGCGACAAAAAATTATAATGTTCCATTATCTCATACTTCCAATTACAATAAATTGAAAATAATCATTATGACTATCAAAATCGTCGTTTTGTGCCACGTTGCGGCAGTCAGTCGTTTGTTATTGTCGACGACTTTGGCGGCGGCCGATTTCTGAACTTTACTGATTTTTAGCTTATTTTTCTCCAGGCTTCTGCTTTCCCTGTAGCAGCTGTCGTTTACACGAATCATCTACGAGCGAAGACGAATGCTCTGCTCAGCTCTGCAACATGTGTACATACGTATTTACGTGCTTACATTTGTGTGCATATGTTGGATGCCATTCACTATTGTTTGGTCTATTTTAGGCACTCGATACTTGCTTGTTTTGTTTTAGTTATTTTTATGTAATTATTGAGCTTTGCTTCCGGGCCGGCTTTTTGCTTCGTTTTAGCGATCTATAAGATATTATGTGATTAGATTTAATATTCAAAAGACACGTGTATAAATTTCACAGCTGAAAATTCGTGAGATATTTCGTGTAACTATGGATTTGAGTAACTCAAATTTTCGTATTTAGAAAAAAATAGATGAAAAAGAATTTCAGGTGTTAATCGAACACTTCGGTGAACAAAATGTATACCGAAAAGTAGTTTGATATGTGTTATATTCGTGTTTTCAGGCCCTATTGGTTTAATAAACCATATGAGCATCAAAGACGATGTACCCAGTGACGTCCCATGATGGTAGTTACGGACAAAAGCAACAAAAAAAGTAAACTAATTATTTTGGAAGATTGTAAAATAAAGTGGATAAAGATAACTGACACTCTTAAAGGACTAGAGAAAAAAAGATTTTGGACTATCGTCCATGAAAGTGGGTACGGTTTCCAAACTGGGTGTCGTGTGAGCTCAAAATCGCCTGATTCATTGTGTCAATCAATGAAAATGATCGTAATTCCTTTTATTGGTGTAAAATCTTTTAGGAGAGCAGGAATATCAAACCTTATAGAATATTTTGGAGCACCGGGGTTTAAAAATACCTGCATATCACATATGGTGCATTTGGTAAAAATCATACAAATTGCACATGTTTATAGAAAAATGCAAACATATTAATTTTATTTGCTTTAAAGATTAATGTACATAAAATTACTAAATAAGAATACAAAATACAGAATACAAATGTGCAAATGTGCAAATGTACAAATGTACATATGTATCAACAAAACCAGTCAGCATCTCAGCTGTCATAAGGAACGATTGCTGGGAGCGAGTGGATGGTGGACGTACGAACAGAGGTTGAAATAAACACGTATGTACTTATGTATGCGCGTATATATGAAATAATATATAGTGGTGAAAATAAGTCAAACTCCCAGAATATTCTATGCGGTTAAGTTGTTCTTACATATATACATAATTTGCGCTTTACAGTTTCACATTTACTTACGCTTTTTATGCCATATGATAGTTTGGTTACTTCTATTACTATACAATGCCAAAAAATCAAGGGTATCAATATTTTCACACAGCTGAGATCACCTGATCGATTTTGCTCCTTTTTCCACAGAGCTTCAAATAAAAGGACTTTAAAATAAGAACGTTTCTTGTGAAAGGGTATTTTAAATGGAAAATACTAAAAATATTAAATAATATTAAATATTAAATAATATTAAGTATTAAATGTAATTAATAATTTAATATGAAATTTTCTGGCATATTTTAGAAGCAAACGTTAATTGAATAGTTAATTATTTTATGAATTGCTTTTCCTCACCACCTCTTAGGTTGCAATGCAGCCGCGTTACCAATCTCTTTTGGGTGTTCGGTTCCCCAGGTGGCCTATTTTCACCCCTATGATATTTACAATGCTAAGCCAAACTACTTGTAATAATTTAAACAAAAATAAATATATAAAAATCAGGTACAATTCAGGTACATAAGCAATACATTATAAAAACAAAACAATCAACTTGTAAGAATTTAAACAAATATATAAATCATAATTATATAAAAGCCAGGTACAATTTAGGTACAACAATTTTAAAAATCAAAACAATCTCCTGAGTAATAAATAATACTTTCAAAATATTCTAAATCACCCACAGCGAAATTTTAATTAAAAAACCTTATCAAAAGAATAGTGATAGAGAAAAGGGGAAGCGAAACGTGAATTATCTCAGGGCATACCACATGCTTAATCTAATAAAAACTAATTACAGTAGCCGATTAAGGGATGATGATTATTAATGACAATAACGCTGTGATTGAGACTATCAACGGTTCCGAAAAAACTGTTGCCAGAACTTACCCGCTCACTTTTGAAGAAAATATTCAAGATAGATCCAGATTTTAAAACCATAATGCTAACTACGGCACTCCTAAATATCAGTACGTCCAGTAGATACTAGTCATCAGTTATAAAGGAACCCACACTCTCAGATGTAGCTACCACTTTCATATTTTCTTTTTACCACATCCTACTTAAATTACATTAGAGCCGATATATGTAGCCGATGAGTAAACATTATGCTGTTATTAACAGCTTTAGAAGTCCAAGGACGGCCTCAATTTAAATAGGGAGTAGTTAACACAAGCAGTTTATGGTTATAAATAAAAAGTCGCACGTCTCCTGAGTCAGTTAATTTACGTTCTTACACTGTCACCTAAGCACTACACGATCAACAAAGCGCCGCTAGGGTAAGCATGCACTTGTTTTTTTTTTTTTGCGAATAATTGCAAGCGAGTAAATATAAAAATTTACATTAGTTTTGATGTATACTACAAAAGGAAAATGCTGAGATCAAAACTGGTATTCATGCTGCATTAGTAATTATTATACATATATAATTATCCAGGCTTAATTACTTGAATACATTATTGATTTAAAGCACCAAGTAAGTCAATCGATATTTCAGCAAACGCAAATGCGAGGAACTGTTGTACCTCCTAAGGAGGTACTCGCCAAACTAGTTTTTTATTTAACACCCCAGTGATCAAATTCGAAATATGTTGGATTCATCGGGGTATCATCAATAAAAACCTAAGAATATATATTACACGTATGTAGATCCAGAGGATATTTTTCCTATTTATAAGGAATCGTTTTTAAGTGGAACGTCAGGGATACAATATTCACAATTATTTAGTTTGCTACTAAATTGCTATTAATTATTGTACTTGACCTAAAATCTTATAACTAAATTAAATTAAAGAAATGGATAAAGCATAAATCAATGGAAAACATAATTTAGTAAGTATGCTATTGTTTTCCAGAAAATTTCCACTTGTACATGCAACTCTGTTTAAGATAAGTTTAAAATCCATTAGCCATTATACACGCGGCTGCTTTTTTAACTTCCCTATTCAGTAACATACCATATATACACTTTCATAGCAATAATTAGCATATATCTTAATATCTTACGAAATGTTTCCAATTGTTAGGAAATGAATAAGCGAAACATTCCGACTGTATTCAATTCGAATAGAAGCGTTTTTATGCATATATACCGTTAAAGGAATGATAACGCTAAATTGTTTAAAAATACTTATACATAAATCTAACGGATAAATCTTAATCATAATTGTTCTACTCGCAGATGTGTTTTTGGCGTTAATTTAATTAAGCAAGGAGCTACTAAACTGAAACTCTTCTATTTTATATTTAATTACAGAAACCCAATCTTCAGAAGCACTGAATACAAGCAGCAAGATTGTAATACGTCCCGATAGATGTTTAACTGAAAATAACTCGGAAGGTGAGAATAATGAAATTCAATCAGAACATGTTTCAACCGATGACCAATTAGTTGCAAAAATTTTTACAACGTTTGTGGATGATTTATATTAAATAAAATTTTTGAAATGTTAAATTTTGTTTCCAATTTTATTATTAAACAAAAAACAACAAAACTATTATACTCTTATGCATGTTGCGAGAGTATAAAAAACCTACAATCCAAAATTTTAGGAATTTATTACACTAGATGTTTTAAAATTTTCAGGTTATAAATTGTCTATATAGCATTTTTAGAATAACATGGCTTGAGAAAACCCTTTCTATGTTTTTTACAAACTATTTCGTAGAACAAAGGAAATTTTTGTAGAATTACTTTCTTTAGAGAGGTCGAAGTTGGATTGGCTAGTAAATTCTTGATAGGGTTATATAGATGTTCTCAACCACTAACATGTTACTTTAACATTACTTTTACTTTATGTTACTTTTATGTTACTTTAACATGTTAGTTTGTTAATTATGTTTACCTTTCATACATGAATTTTGCTAGAACTAGGATTTACAGCAGTTTTTCTTTCTGAGTTCGAAAGCTCTTAATACATTCGTTTTTACAATTCAATGCTATTCCAGTAACGTTTTATGATGAGTGGGCTGGTAATAAAAAAGGGGGAAAATTTTCTGAAGAATGAATATATGGTAGCTCCACGAATGAATTATAATTTTTACATAATTTTTATAAGGTTAAAGAAGAATTTAAAATGGCAACCTGCGAATTCGGATTTAAGATAAGTATGGGCTGAAAGAGGAGGTTTTGAGCTGCGAGAGGCCTTTCGTTTTAATGATATTTATATTTAAATTTCAAAATTTTTTAAACCAATGAAAGCAATTTTAAAGATAAGACATTAATTCTGAAACATACATTCATATTTATTTTCTGTATTTGTACGAATTGAGATTCTTTAGCACTTTATAGTCAGAACTGTCATTAGGACAGTTGACTGAACATCTAGAATTTGTCCAGGAACCTACACTATTTTGCGAATTTTGGAGTTTGAATACGTTAAATATCTTTAAAGAAAATGTGTATACTTTTATTTATTATTTTAATTAAGTTTTAATTATTTGCCAACGTTTTTAACAATAATTTACTAAACTTTATCTTCAAAAAATCGTTATTCTCATGAATTTTTCAAGTAATTTTTACTTTCACACTTTTTTGTTGTGAAATATTTTTGAAGTATTTACATTGTCTATTGATTGTGCATTTAATTGTGCCTAAATGCTGCATTTTTTTTATAAATTAAAGAAGTAAAAAATTGTTATATTCTCTAAAATTGCCAATATTAATAAACTTGAAAATCTGAGTCATTTAATGCACAGCAATTAGTAATTTCACGACGAACGTCCAATCTGCTAAACGACTTTAAATTCTAATGAACGACATTACATATAAAATAAATCAATAATAAAACCTTAAGCCAAAATAAAACTTTAATATTAAATAAAAGAAAAAACTTTGCTCAATTTGAGACTGTTTTCTTTTAAACTTTTAATGAAAAACGGCGGATTGCTTGGGGGAATTGCTGTCTAGGAGATGATACTAATCATCATTTGTCATCATTTTATGATTTCTGTCAAAATTTTCAGCAATGCTGCTAAATAGTTTGAGCAGATTTTCCTACAAATATAAACTCAGGGTTTTTATCTGCGTTTTTCATGTATACCGGCTTCAGTAGCCACCCAAAAGCAAAATCCTATTATAGTATCCAGTGCAAATATACTGGCAACTACATGTTTTTCGATTCAACATTTCGATATATAACTAAAATACCGTCAAACATGCTTACACCCATTTTAATTTTTTGCGGTTTAGGTTCGATATTTCGCAGCGTAGTGGGACAATTATATACAGTGGGGAGCAAAATTGAGGGCATATTGAGTTTTAAATATAAAACATATCCGATAGTGTTGAAAGTAAAAACGTAGAAATTACTAGAAATGGTAATTATTCGCCAAAAATTGCTAAAGAATTAAAAACTCCTCTAAAAGATCAAAAATATTACACATGTGAAGAATTTAGTAGGACGTCCAAGAATGATAAAGGATGCTGATGCACGCATAAAGGTGCAGTAATTTTTGAAAAAGGATTTGAGAACGCCAAAAGAAGCAGCGATTTAAAAATTAACAAAAATGTTAGTGTCTAAACTGCTCGAAGAGCGCAAAATAGGATTGAATTTGTAGCAGCAGTTAAGCAAAACAAGATCGGCCTTATCTGTAAAAAATATAAAAATGCTTCTAAAATTTAGCAAAAATCACTAGAAATGGTGTTTAGAAGACTGGAAGCGTGTAATTCGGTCTGATGAAAGCAAAATTAATCGTTTCAATTCTGACGTTAAATAATATTGCTGGCGTCGACCTGATGAATGATTGTCACGGTACCGCGCTTTGCGAAAAACGATGAAACAAGGTGGTGGTATTTATAAGTGGTCAATTTATAAGAGTGTTGTGTTTATGCACAATTATTACAATTATAAATATTACTTTAATCATATTTACATAATACATTTACATTTGTTACATTTACAAAATATTTGACGAAAAAAATGTGTAAAGTAAATATTACTTTTCAAGGTAATTTTTGGTAAATTATGCAAATAGAATTGCTCGTAAATAAAAAATTAAGTATACATATGCCATTTCCTTAAAATAAATCACTTCCAAAACTCGCAGAACACTCGGCTATTGATATGGAACGATTGCCTGATTTTGACATTTCTTTATGCTATAACAAAAGTTGATAATAATCGATAATATCCACAAAATTGCGATTGATGACTCTGTTGCCTGTTGTAGGTAGCCGATATCCACTCATAATGTATATTTTGATATATGGTTGCTGAGTGGCAACTCTACTCGCTTTATAATAGATATGCGTACCTTTGATAATATATAATTTCGTACCTTTGAGCATATTTCGGTTGTATCGGTATTAAGTGAGAAAATTGCGACTGCAATTGTGACATAAATTATAACGTCTACGTTACAATTGTAACCTAGTCTCTTGGTGTGTTTCTGAAAGCAAAACAGAAAGAATTGGTTGCCATAAAACCAAACCACAAAAAAAATTCTGGTTCGAACATCAAACAAATAATATCAGATTTTCTGACAGGTTTTTTTCGGTTTACATTCTGATTCCGACAACTATTAAATTCCATGGCAACCCTTAATATCATAAATATTGTTTCAATACAACGTCTAATAACGAAAATTAAATTCATAGAAATATGTTGCACAGATTATAATGATTTCGTTGACTTAACGGTTGCTTGAAGTGTGATAGTTATAACCACGCCCACCTCACATACGAATGTTATGTTGAAAACTACCGAAAATGGAGTAATGGTCTAACGGAGAACGTCGTGTTAACCATACAGAAAGTACAATTAGATTGTATGTAAACATCTATAAAAGTGGACAATGGGCGTGGCATCATACACCTTGAAATGAAATTGCAAATTTCAGTGAATCAAATTCTGTACCTAACATTCGCCTGATATCTTTATATTTAAAATATGGGGAAATCGGACTACAACCTACAACCTACACCTCCTACCCATATAACGCAATATATAATTCCATCACAAACTTCGCACAAATAGTGTCTTCATGGGGTGACATCTCTCATCTAAAAGTGGTCGAAAACGGACTATACTTTTTCAAGCCTCCATATACTAAATATGGGGCTCTCAATACCTATGATTGACTTTATACCAAAAATATCAAAAAATCCGAAAGGTATCTAAGATATACCAAATATATTAAATTTCGTCTCTTTAATTGAGTTTTTATCGCATATATCGGTATTAGACCAAAATATCTCAATAAAATTTACCAAGAATATTTCGATAAGTATTATCCCATATGGTAGTAAAAATTTAGGACGATTGCTAGATTTTATATAGTGTGACGTATAACGTTACGGAAAACATAAGAGAAGTTGAAAATGACCCGAAAGGATAAAATGTTGTATAAAAAAATAAAAATTCAAAAATGGTAAAAATTGATAATTCAGAATTAACAGAATTCTTCAGAGGAACAGAACATTGGCGTTGAAGGAACATACTCGTTACAACATTTAGAATAAATGTAGATTAGTGGCATATTTGCGAAAGGCTATGAAAGAGGAAGGTATTGACGAAGACAAATATAACTTCCCGAGTATTCCCAGGAATACGAAGAATGCAGAGAAGGGAGGTATTGTTGACCAATCAAAGGATGAAACAATGGAAACTGAAGTTCAGCTAGTTGAAAAAGCCAAGATTGCTAGTGCACCTCCGTCTATACACATGAACAGCGTATATTGGTCACAAAATATTGTATCACAAATTATGGTAGAAGAGCGGGAACACAGGATAGACATATTTTACAAATGATATTAGGACAGCGGGAAACACAGGAAGAGTCAAGCGCGATTTTGAAAACGAAGATGGACTCAAAAAATGCTTAAACCTGCTTAAGTAGACATAAGAAAAGATATATACCGATAATTATATACCGATAATTTCAATAGTCTTCAGTTAAATCGTCAAATTACTTCAGTAAATATTTTCAGGATACTCGTAAAACGAGCTAGCTTGAATGGGCGTATGTTGGCTCCTGAAATTTAATGCTTCTTAATCTCGGCATAACTAATTAGAGGGAAAGCGAGTACTAAACTGTCAGGTTCTATCTTTCGTTCTGATATACCTACGGTAAAGTTGAGGGCATCGTAGGTGAGGGCACCCAGGTTGCAAAGTTGCAATTGGAAATGTGAATTTGTTACACAAGTTTGTAGTAGCGTATATTATCGAGAAGTCATAATTAGAGTGGATTTCCTCTTTGACGAAGGCATGAAAATCGACCCTAAACAGTGTCAAGAAGTGTAACGACATGGAAATAGCATTTAGCTTTGGTTATGAACTTCCGTACTTAGAGGACTGTGTTAAAAACATGTTTGGTTTATCTGGATGACATAATTGTTTTAGGTAAAAATATTAAAGAATATCTTAATGTAATAATTTGGAAAACTGTTCCAGAAGATAGCTGTTAATGGTCCAAAACTAAGTCTCATGTTTCCTTCCCCCTGTTAAAAAAGGTAGTGAAGGTAGTAAACGTTAGAATAAATAGTTTGCTTTATAAAGTAAACTTTATAATAGTTTTTTATTTAACACCCCAGTGATCAAATTCGAAGAATGTTGGATTCATCGGGGTATCATCAATAAAAACCTAAGAATATATATTACACGTATGTAGATCCAGAGGATATTTTTCCTATTTATAAGGAATCGTTTTTAAGTGGAACGTCAGGGATACAATATTCACAATTATTTAGTTTGCTACTAAATTGCTATTAATTATTGTACTT
The DNA here is from genome assembly GCA_021498325.1 of Bactrocera minax. Lineage (NCBI taxonomy): Eukaryota > Metazoa > Arthropoda > Insecta > Diptera > Tephritidae > Bactrocera > Bactrocera minax. Next base: position 144,278 of record JAKEEE010000199.1, read on the forward strand.
GACCTAAAATTTTATAACTAAATTAAATAATTATATTTGACATTTAAAGAAATGGATAAAGCATCAATCAATGGAAAACATAATTTAGTAAGTATGCTATTGTTTTCCAGAAAATTTCCACTTGTACATGCAACTCTGTTTAAGATAAGTTTAAAATGCATTAGCCATTATACACGCGGCTGCTTTTTTAACTTCCCTATTCAGTAACATACGATATATACACTTTCATAGCAATAATTAGCATATATCTTAATATCTTACGAAATGTTTCCAATTGTTAGGAAATGAATAAGCGAAACATTCCGACTGTATTCAATTCGAATAGAAGCGTTTTTATGCATATATACGGTTAAAGGAATGATAACGCTAAATTGTTTAAAAATATTTATACATAAATCTAACGGATAAATCTTAATCATAATTGTTCTACTCGCAGATGTGTTTTTGGCGTTAATTTAATTAAGCAAGGAGCTACTAAACTGAAACTCTTCTATTTTATATTTAATTACAGAAACCCAATCTTCAGAAGCACTGAATACAAGCAGCAAGATTGTAATACGTCCCGATAGATGTTTAACTGAAAATAACTCGGAAGGTGAGAATAATGAAATTCAATCAGAACATGTTTCAACCGATGACCAATTAGTTGCAAAAATTTTTACAACGTTTGTGGATGATTTATATTAAATAAAATTTTTGAAATGTTAAATTTTGTTTCCAATTTTTATTATTAAACAAAAAACAACAAAACTATTATACTCTTATGCATGTTGCGAGAGTATAAAAAACCTACAATCCAAAATTTTAGGAATTTATTACACTAGATGTTTTAAAATTTTCAGGTTATATATTGTCTATATAGCATTTTTAGAATAACATGGCTTGAGAAAACCCTTTCTATGTTTTTTACAAACTATTTCGTAGAACAAAGGAAATTTTTGTAGAATTACTTTCTTTAGAGAGGTCGAAGTTGGATTGGCTAGTAAATTCTTGATAGGGTTATATAGATGTTCTCAACCACTAACATGTTACTTTAACATTACTTTTACTTTATGTTACTTTTATGTTACTTTAACATGTTAGTTTGTTAATTATGTTTACCTTTCATACATGAATTTTGCTAGAACTAAGATTTACAGCAGTTTTTCTTTCTGAGTTCGAAAGCTCTTAATACATTCGTTTTTACAATTCAATGCTATTCCAGTAACGTTTTATGATGAGTGGGCTGGTAATAAAAAAGGGGGAAAATTTTCTGAAGAATGAATATATGGTAGCTCCACGAATGAATTATAATTTTTACATAATTTTTGTAAGGTTAAAGAAGAATTTAAAATGGCAACCTGCGAATTCGGATTTAAGATAAGTATGGGCTGAAAGAGGAGGTTTTGAGCTGCGAGAGGCTTTTCGTTTTAATGATATTTATATTTAAATTTCAAAATTTTTTAAACCAATGAAAGCAATTTTAAAGATAAGACATTAATTCTGAAACATACATTCATATTTATTTTCTGTATTTGTACGAATTTAGATTCTTTAGCACTTTATAATCAGAACTGTCATTAGGACAGTTGACTGAACATCTAGAATTTGTCCAGGAACCTACACTATTTTGCGAATTTTGGAGTTTGAATACGTTAAATATCTTTAAAGAAAATGTTTATACTTTTTTTTTTAATTATTTGCCAACGTTTTTAACAATAATTTACTAAACTTTATCTTCAAAAAATCGTTATTCTCATGAATTTTTCAAGTAATTTTTACTTTCACACTTTTTTGTTGTGAAATATTTTTGAAGTATTTACATTGTCTATTGATGCATTATTATGATTAAACTAATATTTATAATTATAATAATTGTGCCTAAATGCTGCATTTTTTTTATAAATTAAAGAAGTAAAAAATTTTTATATTCTCTAAAATTGCCAATATTAATAAACTTGAAAAACTGAGTCATTTAATGCACAGAAATTAGTAATTTCACGACGAACGTCCAAATCTGCTAAACGACTTTAAATTCTAATGAACGACATTATTATCATTTTATGATTTCTGTCAAAATTTTCAGCAATGCTGCTAAATAGTTTGAGCAGATTTTCCTACAAATATAAACTCAGGGTTTTTATCTGCGTTTTTCATGTATACCGGCTTCAGTAGCCACCCAAAAGCAAAATCCTATTATAGTATCCAGTGCAAATATACTGGCAACTACATGTTTTTCGATTCAACATTTCGATATATAACTAAAATACCGTCAAACATGCTTACACCCATTTTAATTTTTTGCGGTTTAGGTTCGATATTTCGCAGCGTAGTGGGACAATTATATACAGTGGGGAGCAAAATTGAGGGCATATTGAGTTTTAAATATAAAACATATCCGATAGTGTTGAAAGTAAAAACGTAGAAATTACTAGAAATGGTAATTATTCGCCAAAAATTGCTAAAGAATTAAAAACTCCTCTAAAAGATCAAAAATATTACACATGTGAAGAATTTAGTAGGACGTCCAAGAATGATAAAGGATGCTGATGCACGCATAAAGGTGCAGTAATTTTTGAAAAAGGATTTGAGAACGCCAAAAGAAGCAGCTATTTAGAAATTAACAAAAATGTTAGTGTCTAAACTGCTCGAAGAGCGCAAAATAGGATTGAATTTGTAGCAGCAGTTAAGCAAAACAAGATCGGCCTTATCTGTAAAAAATATAAAAATGCTTCTAAAATTTAGCAAAAATCACGAGAAATGGTGTTTAGAAGACGGGAAGCGTGTAATTCGGTCTGATGAAAGCAAAATTAATCGTTTCAATTCTGACGTTAAATAATATTGCTGGCGTCGACCTGATGAATGATTGTCACGGTACCGCGCTTTGCAAAAAACGATGAAACAAGGTGGTGGTATTTATAAGTGGTCAATTTATAAGAGTGTTGTGTTTATGCACAATTATTACAATTATAAATATTACTTTAATCATATTTACATAATACATTTACATTTATTACATTTACAAAATATTTGACAAAAAAAAAGTGTAAAGTAAATATTACTTTTCAAGGTAATTTTTGGTAAATTATGCAATTAGAAATGCTCGTAAATAAAAAATGAAGTATACATATGTATTTTCCTTAAAATAATTCACTTCCAAAACTCGCAGAACACTATTCTATTGATATGGAACGACTGCCTGATTTTGACATTTCTTTATGCTATAACAAAAGTTGATAATAATCGATAATATCCACAAAATTGCGATTGATGACTCTGTTGCCTGTTGTAGGTAGCCGATATCCACTCGTAATGTATATTTTGATATATGGTTGCTGAGTGGCAACTCTACTCGCTTTATAATAGATATGCGTACCTTTGATAATATATAATTTCGTACCTTTGAGCATATTTCGGTTGTATCGGTATTAAGTGAGAAAATTGCGACTGCAATTGTGACATAAATTATAACGTCTACGTTACAATTGTAACCTAGTCTCTTGGTGTGTTTCTGAAAGCAAAACAGAAAGAATTGGTTGCCATAAAACCAAACCACAATAAAAATTCTGGTTCGAACATCAAACAAGTAATATCAGATTTTCTGACAGGTTTTTTTCGGTTTACATTCTGATTCCGACAACTATTAAATTCCATGGCAACCCTTAATATCATAAATATTGTTTCAATACAACGTCTAATAACGAAAATTAAATTCATAGAAATATGTTGCACAGATTATAATGATTTCGTTGACTTAACGGTTGCTTGAAGTGTGATAGTTATAACCACGCCCACCTCACATACGAATGTTATGTTGAAAACTACCGAAAATGGAGTAATGGTCTAACGGAGAACGTCGTGTTAACCATACAGAAAGTACAATTAGATTGTATGTAAACATCTATAAAAGTGGACAATGGGCGTGGCATCATACACCTTGAAATGAAATCGCAAATTTCAGTGAATCAAATTCTGTACCTAACATTCGCCTGATATCTTTACATTTAAAATATGGGGAAATCGGACTACAACCTACAACCTACACCTCCTACCCATATAACGCAATATATAATTCCATCACAAACTTCGCACAAATAGTGTCTTCATGGGGTGACATCTCTCATCTAAAAGTGGTCGAAAACGGACTATACTTTTTCAAGCCTCCATATACTAAATATGGGGCTCTCAATACCTATGATTGACTTTATACCAAAAATATCAAAAAATCCGAAAGGTATCTAAGATATACCAAATATATTAAATTTCGTCTCTTTAATTGAGTTTTTATCGCATATATCGGTATTAGACCAAAATATCTCAATAAAATTAACCAAGAATATTTCGATAAGTATTATCCCATACGGTAGTAAAAATTTAGGACGATTGCTAGATTTTATATAGTGTGACGTATAACGTTACGGAAAACATAAGAGAAGTTGAAAATGACCCCAAAGGATAAAATGTTGTATAAAAAAATAAAAATTCAAAAATGGTAAAAATTGATAATTCAGAATTAACAGAATTCTTCAGAGGAACAGAACATTGGCGTTGAAGGAACATACTCGTTACAACATTTAGAATAAATGTAGATTAGTGGCATATTTGCGAAAGGCTATGAAAGAGGAAGGTATTGACGAAGACAAATATAACTTCCCGAGTATTCCCAGGAATACGAAGAATGCAGAGAAGGGAGGTATTGTTGACCAATCAAAGGATGAAACAATGGAAACTGAAGTTCAGCTAGTTGAAAAAGCCAAGATTGCTAGTGCACCTCCGTCTATACACATGAACAGCGTATATTGGTCACAAAATATTGTATCACAAATTATGGTAGAAGAGCGGGAACACAGGATAGACATATTTTACAAATGATATTAGGACAGCGGGAAACACAGGAAGAGTCAAGCGCGATTTTGAAAACGAAGATGGACTCAAAAAATGCTTAAACCTGCTTAAGTAGACATAAGAAAAGATATATACCGATAATTATATACCGATAATTTCAATAGTCTTCAGTTAAATCGTCAAATTACTTCAGTAAATATTTTCAGGATACTCGTAAAACGAGCTAGCTTGAATGGGCGTATGTTGGCTCCTGAAATTTAATGCTTCTTAATCTCGGCATAACTAATTAGAGGGAAAGCGAGTACTAAACTGTCAGGTTCTATCTTTCGTTCTGATATACCTACGGTAAAGTTGAGGGCATCGTAGGTGAGGACACCCAGGTTGCAAAGTTGCAATTGGAAATGTGAATTTGTTACACAAGCTTGTAGTAGCGTATATTATCGAGAAGTCATAATTAGAGTGGATTTCCTCTTTGACGAAGGCATGAAAATCGACCCTAAACAGTGTCAAGAAGTGTAACGACATGGAAATAGCATTTAGCTTTGGTTATGAACTTCCGTACTTAGAGGACTGTGTTAAAAACATGTTTGGTTTATCTGGATGACATAATTGTTTTAGGTAAAAATATTAAAGAATATCTTAATGTAATAATTTGGAAAACTGTTCCAGAAGATAGCTGTTAATGGTCCAAAACTAAGTCTCATGTTTCCTTCCCCCTGTTAAAAAAGGTAGTGAAGGTAGTAAACGTTAGAATAAATAGTTTGCTTTATAAAGTAAACTTTATAATAGTTTTTTATTTAACACCCCAGTGATCAAATTCGAAGAATGTTGGATTCATCGGGGTATCATCAATAAAAACCTAAGAATATATATTACACGTATGTAGATCCAGAGGATATTTTTCCTATTTATAAGGAATCGTTTTTAAGTGGAACGTCAGGGATACAATATTCACAATTATTTAGTTTGCTACTAAATTGCTATTAATTATTGTACTTGACCTAAAATTTTATAACTAAATTAAATAATTATATTTGACATTTAAAGAAATGGATAAAGCATCAATCAATGGAAAACATAATTTAGTAAGTATGCTATTGTTTTCCAGAAAATTTCCACTTGTACATGCAACTCTGATTAAGATAAGTTTAAAATGCATTAGCCATTATACACGCGGCTGCTTTTTTAACTTCCCTATTCAGTAACATACGATATATACACTTTCATAGCAATAATTAGCATATATCTTAATATCTTAGGAAATGTTTCCAATTGTTAGGAAATGAATAAGCGAAACATTCCGACTGTATTCAATTCGAATAGGAGCGTTTTTATGCATATATACCGTTAAAGGAATGATAACGCTAAATTGTTTAAAAATACTTATACATAAATCTAACGGATAAATCTTAATCATAATTGTTCTACTCGCAGATGTGTTTTTGGCGTTAATTTAATTAAGCAAGGAGCTACTAAACTGAAACTCTTCTATTTTATATTTAATTACAGAAACCCAATCTTCAGAAGCACTGAATACAAGCAGCAAGATTGTAATACGTCCCGATAGATGTTTAACTGAAAATAACTTGGAAGGTGAGAATAATGAAATTCAATCAGAACATGTTTCAACCGATGACCAATTAGTTGCAAAAATTTTTACAACTTTTGTGGATGATTTATATTAAATAAAATTTTTGAAATGTTAAATTTTGTTTCCAATTTTTAATCCTATACTTCAGTGAAGATAATATTATGTATAAAAAATATTCTATTTTATAGAAATAAGTATGCTTTATCTGTGACTAATGCGCGAAAAATTAATTGAACTTTTTTCTATTACCATTGTCTAAGTTAACCCATAAATGTTGCCATTTTAAGAGAAAATATTTATATGTGCATATTAGGTCATTCGCCGTTTGACTGAGTTGGTGGAGTGTTGTAAATATTGAATATATGTAAGTAATTGGTAGTAATTGGCACTTGGTAACCAGCTACTAATCACTTTTTATACTCTCCCAACATGTTGGAACAGAGTGTAATAGTTCTGTTCACCTAAGGGTTGTTTGTAACACCTAAAATCAATCGAGATAAAGAGTTATTCATATATAAATGATTAGGATGACGAGACGAGTGGAATTCCGAGTGGCTGTCCGTCCATGTAAGCGATAACATGAAGAAAAAATAAGATATCTTGATGGAACTTGGTATGTAGTGTTCTTGGTATGCCGTCAAGCGAAAGTAAAAAGTTCTGTTCGAAAAAGTTTAAATTGTACGTGCGACTCCATCCGTAGGTTTAATGTACATATCTCACAAACCACTAAAGTTATATCAACCAAACTTGCTCAAAGTATTTTCTTAACCATAATAAGGTATGACTAAATATGAATGAAATCGGTCTAGACCTTGATCTAAACCCCATACTTTTAAGATAATGATTTATGTCTCTCTGGTTGACTTTCCTCATATACGCAATATATTAAATTTCGTCCCTTTGATTGAGTTCATATCGCAAATATCTAAATAGACGATTCCTTTGGTATTAAAAATTATGAATGTTGTAACAATTTTATATAAACATAGTATAAGTAATTTTAAGTTACATATATACACTAGCAGACCCGGCCAAAACTATGCGTTGTATAATTTGATATACAGGACAGTTTTACTACATATTTACTTTCTCAATAAGCTGTTTTGTTCTTTGCGAGTGTATAAAGATAAAGAAAGAAATATTAAAGCTAACAGTTTAATTATAAATAATTACTTTCACCGAAAATACAAACAAACACCATTCAAATATAATATATAGGAAAAGATTTATCATTCCATTGCCATTATAAGCACATTTTTTTGCCAAACCGACTAAAATTAATTCTTATTTCGTAAAAATTAATAAAGCAATTAATAAGGAAGGTTGCTAATCTGAGCCCGGCACTGTTATATATTTAAAAAAGCATCAATTTTCTTAGCGATACCCGATTTTCTCTTACTCTTGCTTTGTTCATATGGATTGGAATTTACGTTTTTGAAGTCAGCCAAACTATTCAATCGAGTGAAATTATAAAAAAGGAAAAGTTACAGCCGGTAACATAAACATAAATTCATAAATGGTGATAAACATTCTCGTAGAGTTGATATTAAAAAAATCAGAATATGTTTTATTATATGTTTTTTATATACTAGAATAATATCTTTGCATTATGGACTCCACTTTAATTTAATTCAGAACCAATCGGTGCTTAATATTATTAGTTAACCTGTCTCTAGCTAACACAAATAGATTCGATGATTTTCCTAAACGTCAACATGCAACAAATAATATATGTGTTTGTCAAGGGGAAAAAGATGACTTCCAATTCTAAACCGCAAATGGGCATTGTCTGACCTTTAGACTTATTTATAGAACTGGCGAAAACTACATGAATGGGAAACTTTATCCTTCTTAACAGTATCGTTTATTCTGACGGTATCATTGAAATGGTTAGCAACAGGACAACTTCTGTAAACTTTCCGGTCGGAATGGTTGCTTCAAGAATATTTCCGGAGATCTTTTTGATGACTAAACGTGTACCGGTGCATAATCTAGGTGGTTCCAAAATACGCAGAAGAATAAAATGTATATGTAGTGCACAGTGCATTTGGTAAAAAACATACAAATTGCAGATGTTTATAGAAAAAGCACACATATTCATTTTATTTGCTTTAAAGATTAGTGTACAAAAAATAACTAAATAAGATTGTTTTACGCAACTGCTACAATATTTACGAGCGCACTGTTCACTTTTTTCCTTTTGATCCCAAATTTAGAAACACTCCCATGCAGGCACATGTGTTTATTTTTAAATTTGTACGTTTGCTTGCGTGCATAGTCTTATGCGCATATATGTATTTAATAACTTGTATGCTTGAGTACAAATTTACGTGCCTACTTACGTTTTATTTGCCCAACATTGCGCGCATATATACGTACATACATATGTACATACGTGTTTATTTCAACCTCTGTTCGTACGTCCACCAACCACTCGCTCCAACCAACCGTTCCACATAACAGCTGAGTTGCTTTACTGGTTTTGTTGATACATTTGTACATATGTATCGGGTTGCCACCTGCATTCTCAAACATCGCATTTATTTCAAAACACCTGGCGTTTACACTTTCGTCGTCGTCGTCGTTGCTGCATTGGTAGCGGCATTTTTTATTCGAGAACGGTGGCGTTTGGTGGTGCTGACATGCTCTAAGAGCGACGTTCTCTGTATGGAAGTGAACAGTGTGGGAGACACGTGCGTGTTATGGCAGCGGCGCAGCGTCAGCTGTGGCAGCGACAGCGACAAAAAAATTATAATGTTCCCTTATCTCATACTTCCAATTACAATAAATTGAAAATAATCATTATGACTATCAAAATCGTCGTTTTGTGCCACGTTGCGGCAGTCAGTCGTTTGTTATTGTCGACGACTTTGGCGGCGGCCGATTTCTGAACTTTACTGATTTTTAGCTTATTTTTCTCCAGGCTTCTGCTTTCCCTGTAGCAGCTGTCGTTTACACGAATCATCTACGAGCGAAGACGAATGCTCTGCTCAGCTCTGCAACATGTGTACATACATACTTACGTGCTTACATACAAATGTATATGTTGGATGCCATTCACTACTGTTTGGTCTATTTTAGGCACTCGATACTTGCTTGTTTTGTTTTAGTTGCTTTTGTGTAATTGTTGAGCTTTGCTTCCGGGCCGGCTTTTTGCTTCGTTTTAGCGATCTATAAGATATTATGTGATTAGAATTAAGATTCACAAGACACGTGTATCAATTTCACAGCTGAAAATTCGTGAGATATTTCGTGTAACTATGGATTTGAGTAACTCAAATTTTCGTATTTATTGGGTTGTTCGGAAAGTCATTTCGTTTTTTTTTTGGGGAACATGAAAGACAGTTTTCGTATAATGCCTTTCAAATGGCCATAAACAGTTGAATTCGACAAATTTAACCTCTCACCGATCTCTCGTGTGGTGATTCGCCGATTTGCATCAACTAATGCCTTTATCGCATCTTTGTCAGCTTCGACCGGCCTTCCAGACCGTGGTGCATCTTCGACATCAAAATTGCCGGATCGAAATTTTGCAAACCAGTTCTGGCACTGGCGTACTGTTAACACGCCTTCTCCATACACATCCGTCAATTTTTTTCTCGCTTGGACAGCATTTTTACCTTTTCTGAAGTTAAAAAGTAAAATATGACGAAAATGCTGCTTATTGCTCTCCATATTTAAAAAGGCACCAACCAAAAACTACTGGGTAGAATTAATAGAACTTTTTCACACACAAGCCTTGCAATATCAGCTCTCATGATATATAATGGTTATGGGGCTTAAGTGTGAAGTTAGTTTCGTAACGTAAAACGTAATTAAGTCCTCTGGCGGGAAAAAAACGAAATGACTTTCCGAACAACCCAATAGAAAAAAATAGATGAAAAAGAATTTCAGGTGTTAATCGAACACTTCGGTGAACAAAATGTATACCGAAAAGTAGTTTGATATGTGTTATATTCGTGTTTTCAGGCCCTATTGGTTTAATAAACCATATGAGCATCAAAGACGATGTACCCAGTGACGTCCCATGATGGTAGTTACGGACAAAAGCAACAAAAAAAGTAAACTAATTATTTTGGAAGATTGTAAAATAAGGTGGATAAAGATAACTGACACTCTTAAAGGACTAGAGAAAAAAAGATTTTGGACTATCGTCCATGAAAGTGGGTACGGTTTCCAAACTGGGTGTCGTGTGAGCTCAAAATCGCCTGATTCATTGTGTCAATCAATGAAAATGATCGTAATTCCTTTTATTGGTGTAAAATCTTTTAGGAGAGCAGGAATATCAAACCTTATAGAATATTTTGGAGCACCGGGGTTTAAAAATACCTGCATATCACATATGGTGCATTTGGTAAAAATCATACAAATTGCACATGTTTATAGAAAAATGCAAACATATTAATTTTATTTGCTTTAAAGATTAATGTACATAAAATTACTAAATAAGAATACAAAATACAGAATACAAATGTGCAAATGTGCAAATGTACAAATGTACATATGTATCAACAAAACCAGTCAGCATCTCAGCTGTCATAAGGAACGATTGCTGGGAGCGAGTGGATGGTGGACGTACGAACAGAGGTTGAAATAAACACGTATGTACTTATGTATGCGCGTATATATGAAATAATATATAGTGGTGAAAATAAGTCAAACTCCCAGAATATTCTATGCGGTTAAGTTGTTCTTACATATATACATAATTTGCGCTTTACAGTTTCACATTTACTTACGCTTTTTATGCCATATGATAGTTTGGTTACTTCTATTACTATACAATGCCAAAAAATCAAGGGTATCAATATTTTCACACAGCTGAGATCACCTGATCGATTTTGCTCCTTTTTCCACAGAGCTTCAAATAAAAGGACTTTAAAATAAGAACGTTTCTTGTGAAAGGGTATTTTAAATGGAAAATACTAAAAATATTAAATAATATTAAATATTAAATAATATTAAATATTAAATAATATTAAGTATTAAATGTAATTAATAATTTAATATGAAATTTTCTGGCATATTTTAGAAGCAAACGTTAATTGAATAGTTAATTATTTTATGAATTGCTTTTCCTCACCACCTCTTAGGTTGCAATGCAGCCGCGTTACCAATCTCTTTTGGGTGTTCGGTTCCCCAGGTGGCCTATTTTCACCCCTATGATATTTACAATGCTAAGCCCAACTACTTGTAATAATTTAAACAAAAATAAATATATAAAAATCAGGTACAATTCAGGTACATAAACAATACATTATAAAAACAAAACAATCAACTTGTAAGAATTTAAACAAATATATAAATCAAAATTATATAAAAGTCAGGTACAATTTAGGTACAACAATTTTAAAAATCAAAACAATCTCCTGAGTAATAAATAATATTTTCAAAATATTCTAAATCACCCACAGCGAAATTCTAATTAAAAAACCTTAGCAAAAGAAAAGTGATAGAGAAAAGGGGAAGCGAAACGTGAATTATCTCAGGGCATACCACATGCTTAATCTAATAAAATCTAATTACAGTAGCCGATTAAGGGATGGTGATTATTAATGACAATAACGCAGTGATTGAGACTATCAACGGCTCCGAAAAAACTGTTGCCAGAACTTACCCGCTCACTTTTGAAGAAAATATTCAAGATAGATCCAGATTTTAAAACCATAATGCTAACTACGGCACTCCTAAATATCAGTACGTCCAGTAGATACTAGTCATCAGTTATAAAGGAGCCCACACTCTCAGATGTAGCTACCACTTTCATATTTTCTTTTTACCACATCCTACTTAAATTACATTGGAGCCGATATATGTAGCCGATGAGTAAACATTATGCTGTTATTAACAGCTTTAGAAGTCCAAGGACGGCCTCAATTTAGATAGGGAGTAGTTAACACAAGCAGTTTATGGTTATAAATAAAAAGTCGCACGTCTCCTGAGTCAGTTAATTTACGTTCTTACACTGTCACCTAAGCACTACACGATCAACAAAGCGCCGCTAGGGTAAGCATGCACTGGTTTTTTTTTTTTTGCGAATAATTGCAAGCGAGTAAATATAAAAATTTACATTAGTTTTGATGTATACTACAAAAGGAAAATGCTGAGATCAAAACTGGTATTCATGCTGCATTAGTAATTATTATACATATATAATTATCCAGGCTTAATTACTTGAATACATTATTGATTTAAAGCACCAAGTAAGTCAATCGATATTTCAGCAAACGCAAATGCGAGGAACTGTTGTACCTCCTAAGGAGGTACTCGCCAAACTAGTTTTTTATTTAACACCCCAGTGATCAAATTCGAAATATGTTGGATTCATCGGGGTATCATCAATAAAAACCTAAGAATATATATTACACGTATGTAGATCCAGAGGATATTTTTCCTATTTATAAGGAATCGTTTTTAAGTGGAACGTCAGGGATACAATATTCACAATTATTTAGTTTGCTACTAAATTGCTATTAATTATTGTACTTGACCTAAAATCTTATAACTAAATTAAATTAAAGAAATGGATAAAGCATAAATCAATGGAAAACATAATTTAGTAAGTATGCTATTGTTTTCCAGAAAATTTCCACTTGTACATGCAACTCTGTTTAAGATAAGTTTAAAATCCATTAGCCATTATACACGCGGCTGCTTTTTTAACTTCCCTATTCAGTAACATACCATATATACACTTTCATAGCAATAATTAGCATATATCTTAATATCTTACGAAATGTTTCCAATTGTTAGGAAATGAATAAGCGAAACATTCCGACTGTATTCAATTCGAATAGAAGCGTTTTTATGCATATATACCGTTAAAGGAATGATAACGCTAAATTGTTTAAAAATACTTATACATAAATCTAACGGATAAATCTTAATCATAATTGTTCTACTCGCAGATGTGTTTTTGGCGTTTAATTTAATTAAGCAAGGAGCTACTAAACTGAAACTCTTCTATTTTATATTTAATTACAGAAACCCAATCTTCAGAAGCACTGAATACAAGCAGCAAGATTGTAATACGTCCCGATAGATGTTTAACTGAAAATAACTCGGAAGGTGAGAATAATGAAATTCAATCAGAACATGTTTCAACCGATGACCAATTAGTTGCAAAAATTTTTACAACGTTTGTGGATGATTTATATTAAATAAAATTTTTGAAATGTTAAATTTTGTTTCCAATTTTATTATTAAACAAAAAACAACAAAACTATTATACTTTTATGCATGTTGCGAGAGTATAAAAAACCTACAATCCAAAATTTTAGGAATTTATTACACTAGATGTTTTAAAATTTTCAGGTTATAAATTGTCTATATAGCATTTTTAGAATAACATGGCTTGAGAAAACCCTTTCTATGTTTTTTACAAACTATTTCGTAGAACAAAGGAAATTTTTGTAGAATTACTTTCTTTAGAGAGGTCGAAGTTGGATTGGCTAGTAAATTCTTGATAGGGTTATATAGATGTTCTCAACCACTAACATGTTACTTTAACATTACTTTTACTTTATGTTACTTTTATGTTACTTTAACATGTTAGTTTGTTAATTATGTTTACCTTTCATACATGAATTTTGCTAGAACTAGGATTTACAGCAGTTTTTCTTTCTGAGTTCGAAAGCTCTTAATACATTCGTTTTTACAATTCAATGCTATTCCAGTAACGTTTTATGATGAGTGGGCTGGTAATAAAAAAGGGGGAAAATTTTCTGAAGAATGAATATATGGTAGCTCCACGAATGAATTATAATTTTTACATAATTTTTGTAAGGTTAAAGAAGAATTTAAAATGGCAACCTGCGAATTCGGATTTAAGATAAGTATGGGCTGAAAGAGGAGGTTTTGAGCTGCGAGAGGCCTTTCGTTTTAATGATATTTATATTTAAATTTCAAAATTTTTTAAACCAATGAAAGCAATTTTAAAGATAAGACATTAATTCTGAAACATACATTCATATTTATTTTCTGTATTTGTACGAATTTAGATTCTTTAGCACTTTATAATCAGAACTGTCATTAGGACAGTTGACTGAACATCTAGAATTTGTCCAGAAACCTACACTATTTTGCGAATTTTGGAGTTTGAATACGTTAAATATCTTTAAAGAAAATGTGTATACTTTTATTTATTATTTTAATTAAGTTTTAATTATTTGCCAACGTTTTTAACAATAATTTACTAAACTTTATCTTCAAAAAACCGTTATTCTCATGAATTTTTCAGGTAATTTTTACTTTCACACTTTTTTGTTGTGAAATATTTTTGAAGTATTTACATTGTCTATTGATTGTGCATTTAATTGTGCCTAAATGCTGCATTTTTTTTATAAATTAAAGAAGTAAAAAATTGTTATATTCTCTAAAATTGCCAATATTAATAAACTTGAAAATCTGAGTCATTTAATGCACAGCAATTAGTAATTTCACGACGAACGTCCAATCTGCTAAACGACTTTAAATTCTAATGAAACGACATTACATATAAAATAAATCAATAATAAAACCTTAAGCCAAAATAAAACTTTGATATTAAATAAAAGAAAAACTTTGTTCAATTTGAGACTGTTTTCTTTTAAACTTTTAATGAAAAACGGTGGATTGCTTGGGGGGATTGCTGTCTAGGAGATGATACTAATCATCATTTGTCATCATTTTATGATTTCTGTCAAAATTTTCAGCAATGCTGCTAAATAGTTTGAGCAGATTTTCCTACAAATATAAACTCAGGGTTTTTATCTGCGTTTTTCATGTATACCGACTTCAACTACAAAAATTGTCAACAAAATCAATTTGCGTTCATTTAATATGTATTGCGAGCGCTCGAGCAATTATTTACTAGCATATGGTATGGTTATATATAGGACTAATTGAATAGCCATTTATGTAATATAAATGAATACATAGATATGTATATGTAGTAGTTTTGCATATTTTAGGATGGGTCGATTATTGTTGTAATATTATTCTTTCTGAGTTTTTAGTATTCAGACCCCCTTCATGAGCTTCACGAGATAAATTTATTAGCGAAGTTTCCAAACAATTTTTTAAAACTGTTTGCTTTGAGTTGACTTCTGAATGCTCTTTATAATTTTTACCTTGCTGTAAAACTGCTTAAGACAGATGTAACGCTCATTTGTTTTAGTTTATAATTAGTTTTAAACTTTGAGAAAAAAGTGGAAAAAAGCTAAAGTACGAGCAAAGTAGAGTTCTTCATCAAAAGAAATTCTACGACTACGAATAATGCAGAAAATACTTATGTTTATTCTTCACGAAATAAGTGTTCCGACAGTCTTCATCAGATACAGTCCTCGGACATATACACGAAATTTTGTACCAGCACTTATCGCCAAATTATTAGCCAAACCAGTATTAGTCATACCATTAGTCATATAGTCAACTGTGTTATTTGTTAATTAATTGTCCTAATTTAGGTTGCGTCGCTAAGGAGTAAGAGATTTGGGCTACAAAAACCATTACTATATATTACTTAAAATATAATTTGAACTTAAATTGGATTACTTATTGCTTTAGAAAATAAAAAGATAAACTGTTGATCGACTGACCTTATGTAAGTGGTCATATTCTTATGAAAATCAGAAATTTCAGTGGATTTCTGTAGGGAATGAAATTTTTTTTTTTGAAATTTTGGCAAACAATCCCAAATCATCGGTTTTAATCCCAATTTTAAAACATAGCTATTGAATATACATACGATTTTTCTAAATTTTGCAGTATAACGAAACTGTATGTGTATAAGTTAACGTTTATTTCAGAAGCTTTTCTTTCTAAGTATACAACAGTCGTAAAGAAATAGTGCGGATATTTGAAGCACTTTTCTTTACAAATATTTGAATTTATTGAATATCGTCCTAACAAATATGACCACACCCTATTGTACTTGCACATCCAATCAAAAAAAAAAAACGGAATTATTTGCTCTTATTTATCTGAACAAAGCCATGAGCAAAGTTGATTGCCTAAGTGAATGTAAAATAGTGAGACAAATAGGGTTGATTAAAGCATTTACATATATACTTACAAACACACATACGTATATACATATATACACTCACAAACCTATATAAAATGTGTAGAATCGTTAAACTGCGAGCAGGTTTTCAAGTGCGTCGTCGTCCGCAGCTTCCCTGTCCATATTGAGATGCTAGAAAATCCGTAATATTTAAATATTGATTTAGCAATTTATTGAGCACACCTTGAAATGAAAGTAACGCAAAGGAAGTATTAGATTAACTACCAAACTGTTTCAGGAAAATTGTTTTGGGGGGAATTGCCCATCTTAATTTGATTTCCGTACGTACATATGTACCTAGTTGGGCGCATCAGTCGTCTCTAATTTTCATTATCTTCACACCGACATGCCACGCATGCGCTAATCCATGCTTGACAGTATAACGAACTTTGGAAAACAAAGAAGTTTAAGCGAAAAGCAGAAAAAAGCAGAGCCAATTGACAATCTCTGACAAATCTCCGAACGCACTAATCTCGCAGACGAGGCGTGTTCGCATTATGTTTGTCATTTATGATTTTCAACAAGCTGAGCATCCGTGCCACTCCATACCACCATCACTCTGGCATTATATCGTATACCATAGGTATTCTAATTGAATAGTTGTGGGAAGGTGGCGCAAGCACACATGTATGTGTGTGTGTGTTATATGTTAATAGGTACAATAGCATGCGCACATGGCTAGTCAAGTTACGCAGCTCAATTGTTTTCCGGCACATATAAGGAGAAGCGTCCGCACTTTGTGCTTGTTGCTGGTGGCTTTCTGTTGGCTTTCTGTTGGCTTTCTGATGGCTGACAGTTGATGTTATTAGATGCTGGTGGTTTTTAGCTATTGGCCGTTGGCTGTTAGCTGTTAGCCGCAAGCTGATGGTTTTTGGCTGTCGTTTTGACATCTAAGCGACTGATCGCTTGATCGGCTGATGG